>APFE031097457.1:25308-65219 GCA_000404065.3 Pinus taeda
ACCACTCCAGACAATGAGCCGATGGATGTCCTCTAGAAAGACTCATCCACCAACCCATCGGCCAACCTCACCAGGCTCTCACAGTTCACAGGTGCTTATGCTACAACAACCATTGACAAAGAAACATAGGTAAAACTATTTCTTAAAGAAAAAGAAAACAAAATTGTGTCACTCAAACAATAGTTACAGCAAGCGAAAACCAACCAATGAGAAAAAATACAATTGGCTAAGCTATAGCAGGAGTTCCAACAAATGCAAATAGAACATCAAAGCAACTCAATAGATAAGGAGGCACATATATAGAGCATAACAGATCTGCATAAGGATGACCCAAAGATTGATCAGTTTGTCATGGAAGCACTCGGCCTCAACTCCCAGCTCACACACCAAAAAGAATTATTATGCCAAAAAATCTGACAGTGGAACTCTCAATGCAAAACAAGCGACAAATTAACAAGCCAAGTTGTGGAAATGCAACTTGAATATGATGAAATTCTTAAAAAGGTTTCATATTTCATAAATTGGCAAAATTCTCAAAATCATAAAGGATTCGACATGCCCAAACTGGATGAATCACATAAGGAGATCTTATTTTCAAGTTGGGATTCTTGGCTCAAAGAGGCAGAAAATGCAATAGAGGATGTGACAATGGCGACAAACAACATCATTGAAAGTGTAAATGAAAATTTGCATAATGTTAATCTTGTGGTAGAGACCACCCCTGCTTTTGTTCTAAATGTAAAACAACTTGAATCACAGTGGAAACAGACAGCAGAAGAAAGAGCAGAAGCAATTAGACAAGTGACCATGTTAAACTAGCAGGCATATTGGCAATATCTAGTAAAACCACACAACCAATGGATGACCATGAGATGCCTAATTGTTTCTACCAAGAAAATGGTGCCAGTGCTCATCAATGTCGTGTTTACAGGACAACTGAAAGCTGAAGTCGGCCAACCTACACTCCTCAAGACCATGCTAGATATTTGCGATCTAAAAGATCGAATGCAGGATAAGTCATTATGCACATCTCTATTTTTGTTTTATTTTGCTTAAATTGAGGCACGTCATTTAAACCTCCTCAACTTTTTTTGTAATAATCTATTTTTAGTTTCATAAGTTAGTATTTAAACCCCTCTCATGCATTCTTAGAGGGGTCTAGAAATTTTATCGGAAACTTCTTCAGAACATGCACTTTTGTCCCTTTGAGGAAGTTTTGGTGAAATTAGTGGAACGGGATTTATTTTCTACTTGAATTTGACATCTTCTATTGAAATTGCACTTCTGTACTCTACTGAATTTTTGATTGCCCTTATTGCACTATTGTATGATGATGATTTATAGTTTATGCTAAATACATAAATGCTTTTTATGCAATATGTCTCTCATGTCATTTCGGCTAATTTTTTATATGAAATGATCATTCTTAAATGGATTCACTTCTTATCGTAATTGAATTATATTTATTATCAATTTCTTTCAGACATCATTTTAGATCGCATATATCATGTTACTCTCAGGATAGTTATAGTTAGATAAATATTTTTGATTAGGGAAACAACACATGATTATTAGTTAAATTAGATTAGTTTAAGGATATGTATTACTCCAAAATCTAAAAAAACATCATCCCCTTAGCACGAGCATGAAAATAGATTGGGAAACTAGTCCCATCATCCCCAGTTGGAGCCACTATTCCAAACGAAAAAGGAGTTGTCCCAAGGTCTAGATCGGGTGGTTATTCCCCCTTGATGAGGCAATGATTTTTCAGCCTTCAACACCCCCTTAGGAAGAAAATGTCCCCATTGTGTGCAAAGCCCCCATGAGGTGAGGAAATTTGTATTGAACCTAGTCCCTGGTGAAGCACTTACCTTGGTGCAAGAGTTCACTAGGTTTGACAACCTGATATAGGTGGATATTTTGTTGGCGAGTGTTATTGACCTTTGTGTCCATAATCTAATCATTTTTGGCCTATTCCATGTAGTCTGGGTTTAACTCTGTTGGTATGAATTGTTCTGCAATGTCTAATGTGTCTAGCAATGGTGGGAAGTATGGTTGAAGGTGGTCCACATTGAACACTGGGTGTAGGCCAAGGAATGGGGGAATGTTAAGCTCAAACTAATTATACCCCACAACATAGTAATGATGTAAGGATCATATATGAGTGGTATAAGATTGTGATGGGCTCGGGTAAGGCATTCTTTCTTCAAATGCAACCAAACATTTTCGCCTACCTGAAATTTGTGTGGCACCTGATGTTGATCATTTCACTGCTAGTACATGGCATTTGACCTCTCCAAGATGTCATGAACCTGCTAGCAAATGTGTTGGATGCATTCAAAAAATCTAGTCTCTTAATCAACCTCAGACAATACATGTTTGGATTCTATCTGCGTAATCTCATGATGCATGGCAACATCAATCAAACATCATGGTTGAAATCCTAGACCCACTTGAAAGGGACTGGAACCAATCGAGCTATGGAGAGCTCTATATAAATGTGTTTCACATGTGGAAGAGTCTCATACCAGGTTCGAGGATGCTTGGAGTTGTACATGTGGAGTATGTGCACTATCATGCTATTGACAACCTTCGTCTGACCATCATTATGGGGATGGAAGGCAGTTGATTTGGTGTGTTTTTTGTCTAATAATGTCCAGAGGCTTGACCAAAATGTGCTCACAAACATGTTATCCCAATATGATATAATGGTCTGCGAGATCCCAAAATGTACCCATACTCATTCAAAGAAGAGTTTGGCAATGTCCTCTGCTATGATACTCTTCTTATAGTCTTCCAATATAGCCATCTTAAAAAATCTATACACATTGACCACAAATACATAGTCATTACCATACTTGGTAGAAGAGAGGCCAGACGTATAAGTCCATGGAGATGGATCTCCGCGGATGTCTGGGAGTAGGAAGAGGATTGTAAAAGCCTCGCTTCTTGATGGTTGGCTTGGTGATGGTGTAGGCAATGTAAGATCTAATATATTTCCCAACATCTAGTCAGAGCTTGGGCCAATAAAAGTACTTTTTTAATACAACCACAATTTTCTCCACACCAAAGTGTCATGCGACCCGACTGTAGGTGCACCTCCCAAATCAGCTTGTCACGCTCACTTGAAGGAACATAAAGGTGGCCCAGGTAGCATAATAATGCATCTTGGAGGTAGACATTAGGAACTTTCTTTCCATCTACTAGCATCTAGCATGTCAAGGTGAACTCTGGCTCATTTTGGTATAGTTGACACCACCCACAGGTCTCATGAGAGTTGAAAACAATAGTCAGTGCTACAACTGGAGGCGTGCTGAGGTAGTATGCAACATGATTGGTGCTTACCTTTTTGTATATAATGTTCAAATGGAATTGTTGCAAATATCTAGACTACTTCTAATGGTTATTGTTCTGCAGCTTCCCCTCTGTCTGTATAAACTGAAGAAGTTAGTGATCGATGTGGATGACTGCCTCCTTCCCCAAAATGTAGTGATTCAATTGTTGGGACGCCTACACAATGAAATACATCTCTTTATCATAGGTGGGGTACTTCAAAATTGTATTAGAAAGTGTCTCACTATGATAGGCCACTAGATGCCCATGTTGGGTGAGGACTACACCAATACAATAGTTTAAGGTTTTTGTCTCGATTTCAAATGGTTTTTGCAAGTCTGGCAGTGTGAGTGCCAATGCAAAGTAGACACGGTGCTTAAACTCAACGAACGCCTTCTATTCGGACTCATACTAGGAAAACGTTTCTTTTGCCCCGCCCTTAGTAATCTAACTCAAAGGCCAAATGATATGGGAGAATCCCAACACAAACCTCTAATAAAAATTTGCGAGTCTCAAAAATTTATGAAGCACCATTCTAGTGGTTAGGGCTAGCCAATCCAAAATGACTTGGATCTTGGTTAGGTCCACATTCACACCATGCTCATCTATGATGTACCACAAGTATTGGACTTGACTCATGCCAAAGGTGCATTTCTCCAAGTTTGCACACAGTTTGTAGTGCCAAAGGGTTTGAAGGACCTGTCGAATGTTTTGCAAGTATTATTCCCAACTTTTACTGAATATGAGGATGTCGTCTAGATAAACCACCATGAACAAGTTGGTGAAGGGCCACAAGATGTCATTCATTAGCCTCATAAAAGTAGTGGGATAATTTGTAAACCTAAAGGGAATAAACATTCAAAAAGGCCTTCCTTGGATTTATAGGTGGTCTTCCATACATATGTGGGCTCTATTGGAACCTAGTGAAAACCAGACTTTAGATTGGTCTTGCTAAAATACTTGGCCCCGTTGAGTTGGCCTAGAAGGTCATCAATCCATGGGATTGGACACCTGTTCCTGATAGTTTTTGTTTAGTGCCCAATAATCAATGTAGAGCCTCCAAGTCCCATAATTCTTCTGTACAAGTACAGTCGGGCTCCCACAAGGCTAGGAACTTGGTCAGATGTGCCCTTTTTGTAGCAACTCCTATATTTCTGGTTGGATCTCTTCATTTTCTAGAATGGAGTGGAGATATATTGGCTCATTGGGTAGAGGTGCCTCGACAGTAAGATCGATTGAATTCTTAACTTGAAAATGCAATGGTACCCCTATGGGTGAGGAGAAGATGTCCCTATATTCTTCCACGACCATATCCACCTGCTTCTGTTGATTTGAGGAACCCCTCCAAGGGTCCATGGATGTGGCTACAACATTCCCCTTACTTTGAGAGAGAATCAGAGAGAAAAAAAATTTCCTAGTCTGGGAGATGACCTTACTGCATTTCTTAGCAAAGATCAAAGAGATGGTGGTAAGTCGGCCTAAATACGGTATCCTGTATAAATTAGTACCTAACGAAATATTAACAGGCTGACATCTAGAATCATATACATCATGATGCTTCCATAAGTATGGTTGTCCTAATAATACATCACAAACTTCAAGAGGAGAAAAATCACACAGTACCTCATCCGTGAACAGCTTGATGTTGTAGGGAAGGCGTTGCTAACTGACGCAAAGATCTCGTCCTTGGTGATGCCACTTGGTAGTGTATGACTGTAGATGTGTTGTAGTTGGTAGGCCTATTCGCTTCATGACCTCTATTGAAATGAGGTACTTTTGGCTCCCATTATCGACAATGAACTGTAGCAAACAACCCTTCACCCACATCTCTGAGTGGAATAGGAATTCCCCCTCTTTTGGATATTTAGGCTTAATCTTATGGATCTTGGTGGTGGCGATAGTGGCACTGGCCTCTGCGTCAATGATTTTTTTCCCTTTTTCATTCCCCTTGATGCATTTTGGCTCAGAGTGACTGCTTCGACCACCAGTGACTACTTCGCCTGACACTCACTTGTGTTGTGAGTGGATCTCTTATGGAACTCACACCACTTTCCCATGTCCTTTTTATTTGTGGTGTTTTTCTTTGCTTGAGGCTTCGATGGGTTATCCTGGGTCACCCCAACCTGGTTTTTCCCTTTTCTTTGTAGTTTGGGGGTGCATTTCCCTTACATCAGATTCATAGATCCAAAGTTTCATTTTTCCGTTTAAACTTTTTCTCAACCTTAACAGCTTATCGGTACATCGTGTCGAGTGACGAGATGTCTAGGAACTCCATCTCATCCTAAATATACCTGTGTAGGTAGCTACAATACTTGAGTACCAAATGTTTCTCAGAATCCTTAATACCCAACTTCATGCGAAGGGTATGAAAAAAATTAGTAAACTATGGGACATCTTGGTCCCTTCCCTGTCGCAGCGTGGTCCACTTTATGTATTTATCCTCATAGCTCCCAACAAGGTAGTACTACTCCTTGATGGCGTGCTAGAATGAATTCCAAGTGGGTGCAACTTTTAATAGTGAGGGTGTAATTTCATCCTTCTTCTCATAGTAGGTTTTCCACTAGTCCTTGATGTGGGGTGTGGCTTTGAGAAGAGAAAAAGTAATCTTTTCCCAGCTGGAAAAATCATGAACAGAAAAATATCCTTCTAGCATATTTAACCATTTATCTACACCATCCACAACTATCTGACCCTCAAATATGGGAATGTCAAAGCTAACTTGTACCTTAAAGGGTGTGGCGATTTCAGAGTAGTTGTTGGAAGGAGATGTGTAGCCCTTGGGTAGTCGCTGAAGGATCTAGGAAAAGTTTTCCCTCATCGTGTTCCTATGTCACTCGAGGGCTTCTTTGAGAAATATTTTGAAAGGATCTCCTAACCCCTCATCTTTCTTTTCTTCTTCCATGGGAGGCTGTTGGGATTTGCAAGGCTAGTCTATCAAAGGTTTGACCAGTTCAAGCCCTAACTCCTTATATCTCGACCTCGTTGGGGACATGAAAAGAAAACAGAGAAAGAGAAACCCTCTCTCATACCATTGATGTGAATTTAAACAGGAACGCAATAAATTACAGATATAACCATAAATACATAGATGCAATAGAAATAACACTTCATTTCATTAATATCAAATAATGAAATATGTTTGCAAACAAAATGGAAATAATACTAGCTCGGGTGATGGTAGCTTATCTGTGAGAATATATGTGGTGGCTAGATGCCTCTAAATTGTGTTACAATGAGGCTCAAGGGCCTATTTATTATTTACTAACATTATAAAACTCTAAACAACTAAAACACTAACCCCTAGAGATGTAACGCCAAGAGTTTGTGGGCCTCGTTGGGAATAGTTGGGCAACCAACTTCTCAGGGTCATAACTTGGTCATGTTATCTTTGTTTGGTGTGTACGATACCTTGTTGGAAAGGTCTATCCAAGTACTACAAAATTTTCCATAGGCCCTTGCCTTTGGCTATGTGCCTACAACAGACCTCAAAAAACGTTTTTTTGGGGATCAAAACTACTCTCGAATTTTAGGATTCGAAAAAAAAACTAAAAATAGTAAATGTTGAAATAAACAAGGAAACAAATTAAACTGATTGGAGGTCTAGGTGGGATAAGTGGGTGGCCACCAATATCCACCTATATTAGCATGCAACTAAAACCTTCCAATTGAATGCATGAGCCTATGTGCATGTGGGTTTGACCGAAAACTATTTATTCCATGCCAGCCACTAGAAACCAAAACCCTAAACACACATGTGAGCTTCAAATCGTGCAATCTCAAAACTGTATAAACCAATCTCTATGACCCAACCTCAGACCTGTGTGAGCCTAACCCAAAGAAATAATAATGATCATGATGATGATGATTAAAAGAGGGTCACTTGAATTTTATTTATATCCATCCATGGGTATCCAATTTCTCTTTTGGGTCAAGCTTTCCTTTTGTGCACATGTGGGATTTTCTTCAAAAGTACACTTTCCCTTGTTCAAATTGAGAATTTATATTAGGCATACATGGAGAAAACAAGATATGAAAGATAAAACTTGAATTTCATTTATTATTCAGATTGATGTACATTTATAATACATGGATATGACTATTGGATTCATATTCCAGTGTCTCTTGGACTCCCTTTAACCATTCAGCTTCCACACCATAACCCTTAGCATATTAGGTTTCCAACATTCCCCCCCTTAATTCAAAGGGGTATATACAAGTCCAAGAAGAGAGCTATATTACAAAAAATATAACAATGCATGACAAAAATAAGCTCAATGTGATCTCTGAGATGATGGCATAAGGTGGGAGAACTGGAGGTCTCAACCAATGGTGGTTTAAGGTTTACCACCAACACTAGAACACTTACTACAGTTTTCGAAACTCTTCCAAATATAGAAAGAAGTTGAGGTCTTTTGCTAGAGGAAGTGCTCCTTAATGATTCAAATGGGGAGACCTTCAACGAGGAATAAGGGAAGTGTTATCTCAAAATATGACCCTGGAAGGCTGTTGACTAGGAAGACCTTAAGTAACTATTTCAAACCTACTTTAGGCTGAGGCTTAGCCTCCTCAACCTGAGAGGGCTCTCTCAAAACCTCAATATGACAATGAATTCAACCTTACATAGAAGTCAGGGAATTCAGCATTTAAAATATTCAGAACATAACAACTCAGATAGGACCACACAGTCTATGAATGCATACAGGAAGTTAGAGCACCTCAAGTGAATTCTAAGTGATTACACATTCATATACCACTGCAAGAATTAGGAAAAGGACAACATCACACATTCTGAACATAAAATCCCTCATGAATCCTGAGAAGTAAAGCCAAACATGTATTATCAAAACAGAGTATTACATAAGCCAAATATCAGCGTTTTTTTCATAAAATTTCCAACCCTTTTTACATTGCTCTTTCTCCTATTTATAGAGCTCTTCTACCTCATTAAGATTCCTCCTCAAGCATGAGGGGAATTCGAAAAATACTTCTAATACTGACACCTATTGAACTTTAACTACTTATTAAATACAATAAACTGTTAACTAGAGTTTTTAGAGATCTAAATCAAGTAGGAATCTAACTCCATATTACACGAATAATAGCTTTGATTAGGATCATTCTTGTTCTTTGACATCTGGTCCTCTTTCAGTTTGGCTGCGATGTGTGTTCAATGCTCCACGCTAGTCTTCTATGCCATATCCTCTCCACTGTCCTGAAATATAGGAAACTACCCTTGCTCATCGGACTTTATAACTTTCGAATCCACAGAAGCAGGTCCTTCATCTTTAGTTTTCCAAAATGTGACAGATGGCCACATTTTTGATGTGATGTCCACCTCCTTTATATTCAAAAGAAAAACTCTTTTAAGCTCTCTTTACATATTTTGAACCGTGGTAAAGGTGTTCACTTTATGACAAAAATTTTAAAAGTTGGACCAAAATCCATACTTTTTCCACCTGTCTTGACTTGGTTGAATCTTAATAGCTTCAACTAATGTCGTGCATACTTTGTAGACATTCACCTTTGAAAAATTCTTGCTAATATTCAAAACCGGTTGATTTAAATTAGACTTGTTTAGCTTCAGCAGTTTCGTAGCACGCTACGAAACTACTGAGTTGTTTCAAAAATCACAGTTTCAACCCAAAACTTTGCTATTTGACCACTTTGCTGCTAAAACATTCTTCCAACTATTTCAAGACCTTCCAAAATTCAAGTGGGATTTCTTCAAGGTAATTTCTTCAGCTGGTTTAGCTGAATCTTCAAATTATGCAATATGACAAGGAGGTGAATTTTCAAGGTGTCTTATTGCTGCAGCTGCTGCAGAAGCATGAGCATCTACCACAGAATGTAAAGGATTCCCTCCAAGCTTGTTAATGTTGTAAGTTTGGTGGGAAGGAAAGAGCTCATCCATATCAGCTTTATGCCTTAACCCACTTAATGTCTGCCTCCTCGACTTTGTCCAATCCAAAGCAATAGCTTCTTGATTCAACTATTTGTCTAATGTAAAAAGGTTTGCATCATGTTCTGAGTGTACTATGTGAGCCTTCATGATAGCAATTATATCCCAGTACACACAAGAACAACGACTTTTCTTTTGTAAAACAACTTGATACTTTGGAATGGATAATTGAAACATAGGATTAGCCTTGCACAAGCAACTGGATTTGGTTTCATTTAGATGATCCATGACATTCCTTAGAATAGTGAACAGAGTTCTAATAACAGAGGCAATTTCAATAGGTGGAATCTGCGACTTGAGCTTTTGAATAGCATCTTGAAGGCGCACAGAAGTAGCAGCTGTGGACCTTTGAATTCTTCTCAAATCTGCATCTTCGTGTTCTAGGTTCAACTGCATGAATTCAAAATCACTTACAACAGGTTTGTTCAGTCTAGAACCAAGAATATCGTGTTGCAATTCCATTGGTGATGCCTCTATTGAAGTATTCCAATCAATTTGACAATACTGATATCCACTGAACATACGATAATCCTCCAGAATGTCCAACAGTCTTGCCATCTGTGAAAAAATAAGAACTCTGGAATCACGGTCCTTCAGTTTTGGAAGCAACTTATTCAGAAGAACCATTTTTCTCGCATTAGTGATTAGATGATCTCTAGTGGTGTATGGTTGACCTGGCTCAGCACCCTGAAAGAGATATGGATGGTTGCAGCACTTCCTGAATTGCATGGCTATATTCAAAAGGCGCTTACACTTTCCTCCAGCATTCACAACCTCCAAGTCTTTTTGAAGCAATGCCCAGCAAAATTGCTTTTGCATTTGTGACATTCCAACTTTCGATATGGTTTCCTTTTTAGGAGGCAGACCCTTTTCAACATCTGACTTCAGTCTCCGTAGAAGAAATGGTCGAAGAACCTTATGAAGTTGTTGAACCACTTCTTGTTGGTCATTGTCAGCTGATATTTGGAATCAGTCATCAAAAGTTTCAGCAGAACTGGATTGTGTCTGCAATGTACCACAGGCCCTTCATACTTTTTGCTTCTATGTATACAAGTGTAGAACGCTTTGTTGGAGATTTTCCTGGAAAAAATTTTCACCACATGTAACCATAGCCCAATATTCACAATGTAGTAGCTGGCACTGCAAAAGATGCTAGATTACCAGAATTCCCATTCATAATGGTTATTGGTCTTGATGCGCCCAATTGCCTAATCTCTTTTGCCAAGCGTTGCACCTAAGCTTCAAGCATAGCAGTATTGTCAGAGTTTCCATTTAATGATTCTCCTCCTTTATCCAATTGTGTTATCATTGACTGAATTTCTGAAATAATATCAGACAATCGACCATTCTTCAGAACAACAAAGTCTGCTAGACCTGCACCCAGAAGGATCATAAAAATTTCTGGAAGTAAGAATTTGAGAAGAAACCAGAGTTCGTGAAAATTATTTTGAAGAGGTGTGCCAGTTATAAGAAGCTTGTAGGTGGTGCTGTAGATTCTCATAGTCTTTGCAAGAAATGAATTTCATTCTTTATTAGATGCGCTTCATCAATAATAATGTATCACCAACTGAAACGTTTAAGGCTGGTCTTTGAGTATGACCATGATGGCCACATCCAGACTGCCACTCTCTGCTTGGCGGTGATCAATTTTATTTGCCAATTGTCATCTGTAAGGGGTGCCATTTGACCCAGCAATCAACTTTCCATTAATACATGAATATTGTAAACAGAACCCTTTGTCTCCTTCTTAGTAACAACTGCAAACATGTGCCAGTACTAAGACACTTAACGACCTAAAACACAATGGATTCTGATATCTGCGCTACAAAATCATCAAGACAGTTTCATAGCGCATATGAACTTTGACATATGTTATTCATGTGAGATATGAGACCAATGATAGAATAAAGCAGATAATTTACCTCTTTAGACATACCAACAATACCCTTAACAAGATTCCTATTCAAACTGTTTAGACTCTAAAACCAGATGAAAAGACTAGACCCAAAATTGACACCAACCCTTTGACAAACAAACGAACTAATGTGAACAATTTAGAAATTTTTCTTGAGTGATAACAGTGGCTACACTTGGGATAGTGTGCTCCTGTAGTACACTAAGAACTCACAGGTCCAGTGCTTCATCCTTTATGATAATAGACATTTGCTTGACAAGGATCCCCTTCAAGCTTCTTGAGCCTTCACCTCGGGCTTAAGCTTGATAATCACTGTAGGAAAAAGAAATCTACATCTACTGAAAAATGCCCAGTCAAACTTGAGCTTATTTTCCTATTCCTACCTACCTACCCTATCCATTTCAAATTTCTTTCAGCTCAATCAATGTGAAATTTCCAATGTAGCCAATCATTTGTCTTATCTGATATTTGAGTTTTTTGACTGCATCGGAGTTCAGAGCCGTTATGATACTGTGATGACCACTGCCACTGAAATTGCCTCTGATCTTCATAGAAAAACTGAAACACTGGAGAGTAAAACTCTTCCATGTATTTAGCTATAGGATCCCAAAATACATGATCAGCTTGATGATTCTTGTAACTTTCTGATTGTGCAAACTGATCTTCAACAACAGTGTAATCTTCCTCAATTGTAAAAGAGAAAGGAAGCAACACTCTCTCCTTATGTTCTGCCATAGAAAGTTTCTGAAAATAATGATCATGATTATGAAGACTATATGACTGTATTTGACCCTTTAAACCTTCAATGTCTTTCTCAATGTCCTTAGCAACTTCATCCAAAAATTTCATCTTATCTTCTGTCTTGCAGTCAAATGATTTTAGATAAGAAGAGAAGAACAAAGAAAAATTTTCATCTATTTCTTCATTAATATGATGATCATTCCATTGTTTGAAACCTTGAATTGAAGGAGAGTTTGCCACCACCTCTGATCTGTCTATCCATTCCTCCAAAAACATAAACCAAAAGTCTTCAAATGACTTAATCGATTTGGCAGGAAAACTTTCAATCCACCGTTTACATTTCCCTTGAAATGAATCATAGAACAACATAATGAAAACATCTTCATGTTTAACTCTAAGAAGCTCGATAAAATCACAGAACTCAGATAGATGCTTCAATGTTAAACTCAAATATTCTCCATTGAATTTTGGACCATTCCTTAGAAAATATGCATCCTTCGGAAAATGATTTGGGAAACCATGAATTCCTGAAAAATTTATGCATGCATACCTTGAAATAAGAATGGTAGCATCTGGGTATTTCATAACTCCAGTGGAATCACCATGAATCTATGAATTTTGAATTCTTCAACAATGGAGTCGCCAAGGTAGATTGCAGCCTCGAAAAGTCTTCTGAGCTCCTACTACCTTCAGAAGTTCAATCTCTTGTTTTCGGGAATGAATAATCTTCAAACTCCCACCAGACACACCAAAATGTTATCTCAAAATTAAGCACTGGAAGGCTGCAGACCAGGAAGACTTCAAGTAACTATTTCAAACCAATCTTTTAGCTAAGGCTTAGCCTCCTTAGCCTGAGAGGGCTCTCTCAAAGGGTTTAAGATTTTCAATTGTGATTGAGATGGCTAACTCTTCTATGAAACAAATAGGAAAAAGGTTGGTAAAATCTAAATTAACAAGCATCCATTGGGCTCATGGAGTCATATGTTACTCAACATTAACAGTGAATTGGCTTTGCAAGGAAATCAAGGCATTCATACTTCAATATACATAAAGAACAGCAGATACAAAAGGACAGTATATGAGTACATGAAGGAAATTAGAACACAGCATGTGATTTATAAGTAATCAAGTATCCATCAAACTGTAAACAACATGAAAGACAACAAGAGGAATTCATACATTGAAGTCACTATGATTCTTGAGCAGCTGAAACCATTCACTGTATTATCAAAATAAACAGAGTCTTTACATAAGCTTGTCAACAGAGCTTTTTTACATAAACTTCCCTCCTTGTGTACATTGCTCTTTCTCCTATTTATAGAGCTCTTCTACCTAATTGAGATTCCTCCTCAAGCATGAGGGGAACTTGCATTTTCTTTATCATGACACATATTAACCTTTAAAACTAACTAATAAATGCAACTGACTGCTAACTAGCAGTTTAAGAGACCTAAGACAATTAGGATTCTAATTTTACATCATGCTGAGCATAGCACTTATTACAATCAAGATTTGTTCTCTGCCAAGTGGTCTCTATGGTAGGTGTTTGTAGCTGCCTGCTGGCCTTTGATGTCGTATCACAAATATAACAGATTGCCATGTCCTTAATATGTTGTCCACCGTTTTCATATGTGATGGCAAAAGTTCTTGCAAGCTGTCTTGATCTTGTTGAAAGCTAATGGCTTCAGATGATTCCTTGTAGACATACCCTTTTCAAAATTCCCGCTTGTATTTCAAAACCCATTGACTGATATTAAATTGTTTAGCTTCAGCAGTTTTGTAGCGCACTACGAAACTGTTGAGCGTTAGTTCTCATCTTCAGTAGTTTCATAGCGTGCTACGAAACTGCTATGTTATTCCAAAAGACACAGTTTCAACCAAATTTTTTCCATTTTGAGCCTTCTTTTCTCAACAGCCACTCATTGAACGGATTAAAGGGCAAAGAGTTAACCTCACTCTGATGAGCTACAACTGATTGTTGAGGCTTGTTAGGTGCAGGTGTACGCATGTCCCATATGAGCAAATGGAAATCATTTCCAACAGAACCAAAAAGGTATTCATGCTTAAAATTCCATGAAACATCTTCAACTGTTCCTTCATGAACCTTAGATATTTGATTGGCCTCAAGCACTTTCTTTCCAAATGCAGCGTTTATATCCCACAAGCATATTTGTGCATCGTTTGAACCACTTAGTAGGTGACCTTCTTTGAGAGGACTCCATGTCAAAACATATCCTTCATTAGAATGACCTTTCAATATCAATTCAGGATTGCAAACCCTTTCTTGAGGAGCCTTTGATGGATTATTGATGTAATAAAACACATAAACATTTGAGCTCACTATCTTTGTTGCAATGACAAATGAATTCTATGGCATGTAGCGAGCCTTGTTAACTTCTCCTTCATGATTAATCTTCTAGATTATTTGTACCTTGGCTTCGGTGGATTCAAAACCTCTAATGATGTTATCTTGAGAGTTTTGCAGGGGGATCTGGACCTCTGCTATCATCAAATAATTGGGCTCATCCTCTGAAGTATGGGTACCCACTATCATTTTCTGCTAAATTGTCTTTTTCATCTGCCCTGAAATTACTAGCTGGATATGGATAGGTCACCATATGTCTCCAATGCTTTCCATGATTGCTATATCACCTTGAAACAATTCTCACTTTTCCGTTTGAAATCGTTGAAACAGGGTTGTAGAATGTATCAAATGGTACAATGTCTTCAAACTGCAATATTGGTGCAGATGAAGCTATGGCACCTATTTCAGTATGTAGATATTTCAACCTCATCCAAGCAGCCAACATTCCACCATAAGAACCACCAAGAACATAACCAGTGATTGCCTCAAAGAGGCCCTCCCAATCATCTCCATAATAGAGCTTGAAAACGTTAATGGAGAGGTACAGGACCAAAAGCACATTGGCAGCAAGCAAGAATCCCATCACAGCCCAGACCTAAATGTTGTAATGAAGGCCTTCCCAACACCTTTCCTGGCTTCCAATGTGGTTCTTGCATTAGCATATGTTGCAATTTTCATTCCAAAATAACCTGACAAAATAGAAATAAAAGCACCAAGCACGAAGGCTATGGTGCTGAACAATGCATTTGCAAGAGCAGGTTTGCACATCTTTGTCTTATCATAGTTACATTGCTGCTGCTGGGTGCTGAAACCCTCCACGGAGCCAAGGAACAAAAACATGAGAAGCGCAAAAAATCTAGTGAAAATGCCCAGATATTTGTGCTCTGTAAACAGAAATGAAGTATCCCCGAGGGAAATGGCGTTCTGAATCTCTGCACACTTGGGGACAACGTTTTTTATATCTCAAGCAAAACCTCGTTACACTCCATAATTGAGCGACGAGGCTTTCTCAGGACCCACCTTAACACGCGACATCAATAGCCATTGAAGCAGCGCGAACCCAATTCCAATAACAGCAGCAATGGGTATCAATATTTGCGATAATAATTCGCTCAATAGAGCATCACCCATGGTGAAACTTCCTGAAGCCAAAATTCTCAGAAAATAAGCCTCCTTCATAAACCACTGGTGAAATCGTTTTATACAATACCATAGCAAACCCAAGGTAAGGCATCCTAGCCATGCAAATCGATATACTGCAGAGTTGATGATAAGTGAATAACTAAAAAGAGGAAACAGGCCCCGAGCAAACACGTAAGGAACGCAGAGGGTTGTCAAAAGCTTCGTAAGGATAGGTGTCACAATTTCTTGAAGCACCCACAGACCACACAAACGAGAAAATCTATCTACTCTGACTTGGTCAAATTTGATATGCCATCTGTCAACGGTGCCATCTGACCTAGCATTACCAGTCGTGTCCAGATCTTGAGAAATATGAGTCCCAACGCCCAATCTTGATAAAGAAGGAACACCGGACTTTCATTGATGGGTACACGCAAAGGCACTATCATCAATAGCTCAAATAATAGTCCAATAAGAACAGGGATAACAAAGATCCACAAAGACAACAAAATGAAGCCTTAGACCACAATCATGGGCCACATTAAAACTTGGTTAACAAGATATTTCAAGTTATGTGACTTTAGATAATCAACAGCATATCCAATTCCAGCTACAACAACTCAAATAATATAGCGTCCAATGTTGAAGGCATAAAGATCATTGCATTTGATCCCATGTGTAATAGGAAACCGGGGAATGGAAGTAAACAATGCCCGACCAAGAGAAACAGGTACCACCACTAAGGCTGGGTTGAAGGAAAGTAAAGTGAGCCATACCCCAAAATAACAGTAA
The DNA here is from genome assembly GCA_000404065.3 of Pinus taeda. NCBI lineage: Eukaryota > Viridiplantae > Streptophyta > Pinopsida > Pinales > Pinaceae > Pinus > Pinus taeda. The sequence continues at coordinate 41,536 of APFE031097457.1, forward strand.
CACAATGCGTAGAACAAACATGTACTCTTCAGAATTTGCTGAGTTGTCCCCCTCAAACTCTTCCGCGCCTTCCACACTTGATGCAGAGTTTTCACGCACTATCTTGTTGTCATTCCCAACTGCTGGAAGAGCTAACCTGTTCTGGTTCAGCTCTTGGGAAACACCAATATGAATATCATGCAATCTGTCTTGTCTTCCACGCTCAGTAATCTCAGTGCCTTGTCCATTATTAAGGGCCCATCCAACTACAGAGCAGAGAACAACCTTTGACAATCAATCGAACTGATGTGAACAATTTAGAAGTTTTTCTTGAGTGATAACACTTGCTCTCAATATTTGCATTATCATCTATTAGGTCATGCACTCATTAACCATTAATTTACTAATCAAAGCATGATGAGAGCCATACGTAAATTCTATCATAAAGCCATGCTTATAACAAGCATATAACCATAATAATAACAATGATAGAACAACCATCAAAGCCACATAATAACAAGTGTAAATACTCATGAAATACAAGAAGAAAAGAGCTCTTATTGACATATGAAAAATCCAACCAAGTTAGGGACTTCCACATACCACCCAACCATAGATTGGGCTAAGCCAAATATTTATTTCATCCAATCACCCTCATGCCATATTCCAAGCATGAATGTGGGACTCACAAAAAAAAAACCTAATATTCCTTGGGCTTTACCATGTATCCCTCCATTATCGATCAAGGAATTTCTAGGCCCGAAACCCTCATCTATACAACTAGGATTTATCATGTATCCTTCCACTATCGATCAAGGGATTCCTAGGCCCAAACAAATAAATATACACTACCAGCTAGATTTACTACAATCCCACCAAAATTGGTCAAGGGATCATTAAGCCTAAACAAGCATGGATATCGTTGGATTTCTTCACCATTACCTTGAGGAATTTTCTCATATCCACCCTTAGGCTTTACCATGTATCCTTCCATTACTGATCAAGGTATTCCTAGGCCCTTGGGACTTTTCCTCAGACCACCTCCCCAGTTCCAAAACCATCTGGCAATCTAGCTTCACCAAATGAAAGAACCCCATCACATCATGGTTATCCAGAAATGGAAAGGTCAGGTTGAAACCATTGTCACACCTAGAAAAACCCATACCAATTATAGCAAGAGAACCAAATAAACACATGCATGTACCATGCATTCCAAACTAGCAAGGAAATCATACATGCAACTTGATACCTGCAAGTAACCCCACTGTAGTTTTTTGATCCAAAACTTTCTTGCTTGATCTGTACTTCCCTTTGTTTCCTTTTCCTTCCTTTTCCTTCCTTTCTCCAATGCTAGAGTGCTCTAAGAATTCTCTAAGTGTGCAAGAGTATGAAAGAATAGAGAGAATAGAGAGAGAGCTCTAAAACTAAACTGGCAAAAGCTATGAACTGATCCTCATAATATTTTTTATTAATGAGGTCTCTATTTTCTTCAATTTCCATTATTTTCCTTCAATTTCCTCCTCACATGCAACCTGTGACCTTTCACCTTCCTTTTCTCCTATTTTCCATTATTTTCATAAATAAAATGCCAATTATTGTCTCTTTTCCTTTTCAAAGCCTTTTCCATTTCCTTTGCCCATTTCCCTTAACCATAATAAACCAAATGAGAACCCACTAGGATGTTTTTCCCAACATTCAGCTTGGATTATGTGTCCCATGACCTTGGTCTTATTTTTCCTTTGTTAACTTTATTACATCAATTTTTAACCCAGCGTTGTTACACTTTACCACTCCAAAAGATGTCAAGATTCACATAACTAGATTATTATGAGTTCATATTATTTTGTCCAAATATTTAGGAGCTCATTTGGTGGAAAATGCTCTTTGAAATGTTCAAGAGGAATTCTTATTGAAATTTGAGGCACTTAGAGGAATTGAGGAGGGTTTTTGTGGCACCTATAATAGGGAGTTATTTGGATTCATATCCCCAATGTCTTACCTTAATAAAAAAATATTTTGTATTTCTTAAGCGGGCTTAATATGTCGGTTTAATTAGAGCTGATTTTTAAAGGCTTAGATTGGGTTCATTAACCAAACTGTTAATTTATTGGTGTGAGTGGGGTGCATGTGTGGTGTGATCAATTGGAATTAAAACATAAACAATACTTCACAAATAAATATCTAAGTAACAAGCAAGTAGATAAAGAAGAGGAATTGAATGAAGAGATTTGTTCCTATTCTAAATGACTTTTAATACTCAAGAAGGCTTGTTACGTAATAAATCAAATCATGAAAGGTAGTCTACTCTAATATAGAGGTTTCAAGAAATCTACGAGGTGCAAAAATAGGCTAATTTGGTGAGTAAAACACTTTAAAAATGAGGTAAATATTTTATTTTTCTTGTAAGCTTTATCTTTATGGCATAAAAAACTTCCTATTACAACAAATATACATGGTCTTGGGCTAAAAAAAGAAGCAAAATGAGGCTAGAAAATCTAAAATAAAGGGTTTTTCAAAGCATATTGATTGGTGGATGAATATTAGACATTCATAAGGATCCTTTATTTATCCAAGTCCTAAATGTAAGAGGTATAACTTTTAAATTAATTGAATCCTAAAAATTTCAGCTTTAAACAAACAACAAACATTTGTAAAGGATATAAGATTAAAAAAGTCCCAAAAACCCCTTAGGAGGTTTTGATCCTAATCCTTGGATCTAAAATAGTGAGGGACTAAGGGACTAAGTCTACTAAGGCTTTATTTTAAGAGAGACTAATGACACTGAACAACACACCCACTTTTAAAAAAAAAAAGACAAACAAACAAAAAACATTTGACCATGTAAATATATGTCTGGAAGTATGTGTTAACGATGTAGCTTCCCCTATTTCTACACTAACCCAATGCACTTTTCCTCATAGAATTTGAGTTGACCTGATACACTTTTACTTAACAAGACTTGTATTGGATAAAATAGAGATTTGCAGTGGTTGAAACTTTTTCTCAAATCTGTCTTGTAGATTTCCCATAACCTACAATATATAGATAACATGGAAAGGGTGAAAAGAACTCAAAAGTTAAAAAATTGAAATCAACGATTGTTGAGACAGATAAGACCCCTACTCATAAGCTCATAACTAAGGATGTGAATATTGGGTTAGATCCCACTGAGGTCACCATTCTTTTACAAGCTTTCTAAAACAAAGGTTAGTAGAAAGTACTACTACAATGGTTGTGGCCAGAGTACAAGAAAATAAAATGGATTATGAATACCCAGGTTGCTTATTTTTTTAATATTTTTGATGCGGGGTGTCATGATCCCAACATCTTGGGCGATTGCCTAACCCGACCCGTTGACGTATTGTGTGGCGCTGACTAACTTTTTTGTTTCAACACTACTTAAGTTTTTGGACTATGCCTCTTTACAATACTTAGTAAATTTTTCGTTAAGTGTTCACTTCTTTAATTATGCAGCAGGATTCAATTTACTTTACTTCATTCATATTCAATCATTCAATTCTATGATATTCAACATTGTGTGATATCGTAAACAACAGTCATAAACAATAATATATATGGGAGGGGGAAACTCTCCAAAGTAGTTCACCCCAACTATTATTATCAAACTTCTACAATATAATACAAGTAAAATTTACAAGTTACAAAGGTGTGGCAGTTGTCTAGCCCAAACCAGGAACTCATACACCCTATTTACAAAATCATACAACTCCTGTCTGCACTGTCCTACCCAATTCTGCTTCACATTTTGCCTATGCGTTCTGCCAAGTCTTCCTAAATGTCGACCTGCCCAGAAACCCCCAAAATTCAGCCCAAAACAAACACCAACAAACTCTTCCCAATCGTATTGGCTCACAGGGCAAACCCACCTTGTCTGTGCGCTCTTACTACGTCCTTTTTCCCTTGAACAAACTTTTTCTTTTTTGCAATATTGCATACTTTGCATTTTGTGATATCGCAACTCTTCCTAGCCTGTGATATCGCAACTCAACCTATTCTGCGACATACTTCGTAGGCTTTCTTCCCCTCCTTGGGCTAAATTCTTCACTTCTACTTATATGCGTTCAACCATCATCCCTCTCATGGGCTGATGCCCCTTCAACATTTGGGCTACCCATACTTTGTTGTTGGACGCCCTTCCATGGTTGGGTGCACCCCGAGCTGACCTTCCCACGGGAAAGTGGGAACTCCTTGCCGGGGGGCGCGTCCCTGCATGGGTGCTCGATTTCCTTGTCACTCACGTTGGTCTCTCCCTTAAGTCGCACGCTGCTCCATCGTCCGTCATTTGTTTTTCATCCACTCCATGTTGTTACCGCTCGTTCCACCTGTCAGACCTGCTCATCGTGTCGCACACGTTCTGCTCACTATGCCTTGCATCCATGTCACACTTCCTTGGCGCCCGGGCACTTCTTCGTGTGGGCGTGCCCATGGGCACTGGTCCACAAGTCGGTCGCTTTAAGTTTGTGACACATGCTTCTTGCCTGAGTTGTGTGGACACCCTCCACTATAACACGTCTACACCTCTCAACTCACCCTCCAATGTGCACACTCTTTTCCAAGTCACCCTCATCGCATAGGTGGGCACCTTACCTTTGTGTGGGTGCGCTCGCCATGCACTTTTGCCCAACCCCATCCAACTTCGGTTTTTCGACTCTCCTAAGTGAGTGTGGCCCGTCATGGGCGCCCATTAGTCTTGGTGCCAAACTGGGGCCCTGACATCCTTCCCCACTAAAAAGGTCATCACCCTCGACAACACCATCTCGGAAAACTCCATCACCAAGACTAAATGTCACAAAGTGCCACCAACTCCAACGTCATTTGTCCCCACTGCATGAACTCCTTACCTTCATCACATGGACCTCCATCAAGGCTCATGACTTTATGTGGGTAAGGCTCCTCAATTCATGGTCATCAACCACAACTCATCACAATCCTCCATGCTGCCTCAACTCATGGAAGGTTTCCCTCCAACTCCACTACATGGTATCGCTGCAACAATTTCACCAATCCACCATATGTCGTCATCATGTGAATTGTTTTTGCCATACTCCAACTCAACTCCAACATATCTTGGCACATTGATGTCCCCCATGTCTTGAACTAGTCGAGTGATCAGTCCAACCATCACGTTAAAACCATGAGACTGCACCTCCTCGTGCCTTCATCGGTCGTTTCTGCAACATTTTGTCACATCTTCAACTCGATCAAAAACTCTCCCCATCTCTAAGCATCAATCTTTCAATCAATGCTCATCATGCCATATCTAGGTCCATAAAGAAAACTCCATCTCATCTGTGATATGATGCACATCGATGTTGTCAAAAGGGGCCAATATCCACTTGCCTCATTGCCTCATCCTTGTGTTGCCCATGGTCATAGACCAATAACCTCCATGTTAATAAAAAATGGCTAAGTCTCATCAACTCAACCCATGCCTAAGTGCTCCCACCAACGTGCCTCCATCGCTGCAACCATCATCCAAATCCAAGGTGTCTTGTCTCTATCACATCTATCAAGTCACCCCTCATGAACACATCCCACACTATGCCCAAGGTATGGGTCCCATACCGCATCAAATTCAAGTGAAAACTAAACTCAACTCCTCAACAAACTATATACTCAAAGACCATTATAGCATGAAGTCTTCATCGGCTGCAATTTCTTCAAGTCGTCATAAGGTCCCATGAACTGTCTTCATCTAATACATAAGGTAGGCACACTTGTCTCGGTCGTAATTGTCATCGCAATTTGCCTCTTCCTTCTTCGTCGCATGAATGCTCTCATAGGTTGCCCATGTCTTCCTTCAAAAATGACCATGGCCTTACAGTTCAAATGTGCCCAACATCCCCATCGATCCATTTGCCAAATATCGTCATGTTGCATCGGCAAGTCCATCCTGCTCAATATCCTTTGTTTGGAACTTCTCATTGATGCCAACATATGACATCTCTACAAGTGCTCTCATTTGATGCCTCTGCACCAAGTCTGCCATGCACCCTTCTTCTTCAACTTGATTCCCCCAAATTCAGTTTCCCAAATCGTCCACTTCAGCAGACCCAGTGCAACTTCAATCATCACATCCTTCCTTTCATTAAGGTTCGCGCCCTCAATAACTCTACCCTCATATCATTATCACAGGTTCCTTCCTTCCTTGTTGTCTCCCCCACTAAAGGTTTACCCAAGACTACCTCTTGGCCTCAACGAAACTACAATGAAGAAGTCCACCCAAGTATGTTTCCTTCACTTCAGTTTAGTGTGCCCTTCCTTCGTTCTATCCATGATTCATGTCGGGCACTTAGCCAATTCTTCGTTCCACTAAGCATGACTCGCCCATCGCAAAGTTCATTACATTCCACCCTTGTCACGAGCATTTGCACCTTCCGCCCTAAGGTAGCAAACTGCCCCAACAAGTCTTGTAATAACCAATGTTCCTTGTTGCCCAACTGCACAAGGACTCATTCCAAACATCCATGGAAATTTTACCCATCGTATCGGAAAACACATACTCCCTTTGCCCATTTTTTCATATGGCCCATCTTCACAAGTTACAACAATACTTAAGGATATATGAGGTCTTTCCACGTGAGTGCCTCCTTCCTTCAATGTCTGCTTTGTGCACGAATCTGGTTCAACTTGGGCAAGTTTCTTCGCACCAAGTTGCTTCTCTTTCGCTAACACACTTGCAACACATTCTTCTTCACATATCACAACTTCTTCTTCCTCATCACAATCAATAGCTTCAAACTACTCAACTGTACATCCAAGTTGAAGAAGTTCTCCTTTTACTTCATCCTCCAAGACTTTAAGTTAAGCTTGAATCCTTGGTTTATATTCCTTCATACATTTCAACCTGTAGAAGGTTTACAAAAGGTTTTCACGATGCTCTTGCCAATCTTCCATCATTTATCATCTAACTCGGCCCTTGACCCCAAGTCTATGCTGCTATCAAACTGTGACAAAACATGTCGCATTGCGGCCACAATCAACGCTTACACTTCGTCATGTTCACCCAACTTCTCATGGCAGTCATGCCTTCAAGTACTCAATCCATTCAGCTCTACTCTGACCTTGACGTGCCTCTACCACTGCTAACTTCAACACTTTGAATCAGCTCGGTCTTGCCCAAACGAAGCTCTAATACCATCTGTCACGACCCCAACATCTTGGACAACTACCCAACCCGACCCATCGATGACTTGTGTGACACCGACTAACTTTTTCGTTTCAACACTACTTAAGTTTTCAAACTACACCTCTCTACAACACTAGCCAATTTTTCGTTAAGTGTTCACTTATTTAATTCTGTAACGAAATTCAATTTATTTTACTTCATTTATATTTAATCATTCAATTCTGCGATATTCAACAATGTGCAATATCGTAAACAACAATCATAAACAACAATATATATGGGAGGGGGGAACTCCCCAAAGTAGTTCGCCCCAACTGTTATTATCAAACTTCTACAATATAATACAAGTATAGTTTACAAGTTACAACGACGTGGCAATTGGTTCGACCAAACCAGCAACTCATCTACCCTGTTCACAAAATCGTGCAACTCATGTCCGCATTGTCCTTCCCAAGTCTGTTGCACGTTCTACTTGTGCATTCTGCCAAGTCTGTTGCACGTTCTGCTTGTGCATTCAACGAAGTTTGCCTGCACATCGACCTGCCCAGAAACCCCAAAAATTTGGCCTAGAACAAAGACCAACAAACTCTCCCAGACATACTGCGACAAAGGGCAAGCCCCACCTTTCCTAGGCCCTCTTGTTGCGTCCTTTTTCCTTTGAATGAACTTTTTCTTTTTTGCGATATTGTAGACTTCATGTTTTGCAATATCGCAACTCTGCCCAATCTGTGATATCGCAACTCGACCTGTTTTGCGATATACTTTGTCGACTTTCTTCCTCTGCTTTGGCCGAATTCTTCACTTCTACTTATATGCGTTCAACCATCATTTGTTTCATGGGTTGACGCCCCATCAACATTTGAGCCGACCCATACTTTATTGTTGGATGCCCTTCCATGGTTGGGTGCACCCCGAGCTGACTAGCCCATGGGCGAGTGGGCGCCCCTTTTCGGGCGGGTGTGCCCTACCTGGGCATTTGCCTTCCTTGTTGCTCACATCATCTATGTTGGTCACTCCCTCAAGTCGCACACTACCTCCTCGTTCGTCGTTTGCTTGTCGTCCACTCCACATCGTTACCACTTGTTCCACCTGTCGCACTCGCTCGTCACGTCGCACACATTTTTCTCGTTATTCCTTACCATCGCGTTACACTGTCCTGGTGCCCAGGCGAGCCCGTGGGCACATGTCCATAAGTCGTTCACTATAAGTTTGCGATGCGCACTCCTTGCCCAAGTTGTGTGGGCGCCCTACAGTATGACATGTTTGCACCTCTCAACTCGCCCTCCAACGCATGTGCTCTTTGCCAAGTCACATAGGTGGGCACCCTACCTTTGTGCAAGCATGCTCACCGTGCGCTTTTACCCAACTCGGTCCAACTTCGGTTTTTCGGCTCTCCTAAGTGAGCCCGACCCATCATGGGCGCTCATTGGCCTTGATGCCAACTCAGGGCCCTGACACAGAACATGTTGTGTTAATTTTTGCAACATATTCACTTGTTACAAAATTTGATCGGATGGCCAAAATTTGGCAATTTTTTTTACAAAAAGTTTAACAAGAGAAATGCTTAAATCATGTTTTTGATGATAGAAATAGATTCAGCGCCCTAAAAGTACCTAAAATCTTGAAACTTAACCGCTGCAACCTAAATTTATAAAAATTCTTTTCAAATTTTTTCAAAATCATGTTGAATTCCAGTGGAAATTCCACTTTCTATACGAAGTTGTGGCTTCATTAAACAAGGTTTTTTATTATAATTATCAGTACGTAATGGAATTTAACGCGCAAATCTCCGGTCACAAATGATTAAATATCAGTAAAAAAATGGGCAATCTTTTTAAAATTTTTGGAAATGGGTAAACGGAATTTGTCTAAATCGTCGGATTCCTACATTGTCGTTGATTTTATCATTTTACGAGTCTTCCGTCGCAGTGGTTAACAATAAATGAAGCGTACACATCACCATGTCTGTATTAAAGGAAGCGTCACTATGTTGACAGCCAGGAGCGTACAGTACGTTTCTTATAGTAAAAAGTGTAAACACTAGATGTTAGGGATCCGTGGCGCAATGGTAGCGCTTCTGACTCCAGATCAGAAGGTTGCGTGTTCGATTCACGTCGGGTTCAGTTTTAGACAAATACATGCATGATCAGGGAATGTTGAATACGATCGCGTGACAAATACATGCATGATCAGGAAATGTTGAATACGATCGCTTGGATCCGAAGGTGGATGCGCTGGAAGGTCGGCAACGGGATCTATAGGTAAGACTAGGAACTTTCCCTTTAATGACTCGGGTGTATGCACTTTGTGCTTGAGATATTGTGAGTCCCTTGTTCATTTATTTTTCAAATGTGCTTATTTAAGATCTTAATGTTTTAAATATCGAAGTCCCTGATGTAAATGTGCCATTGGATCTAGGCATTAAAATATGGGAGTGCCCAAAAGTCTTCATTGCTGGGGAGTATGGAAAATCGGGTGTATGCACTTTGTGCTTGAGATATTGTGAGTCCTTTGTTCATTTATTTTTCAAATGTGCTTATTTTAGATCTTAATGTTTTAAATATCAAAGTCCCTTATGTAAATGTGCCATTGGATCTAGGCATTAGAATATGGGAGTGCCCAAAAGTCTTCATTGCTGGGGAGTATGGAAAATCAGGAATAAAGTCATTTTGAAGGAATATTTAAGGAAAATGTAGGTATTTTGGTCAGATTATAGGTTCTTTTCATGATTATGCTAAGTCTCGTGAGCTTCCTGGAAAACGAATAGACTTGGTTGCTTATCATATAGTTGAACTTAATCTACTAACCATGATAAAGGTTCTAATATTTATTCGCTTACGCTCAACTTCAATTAAACTTGGATCACACACTGAGTATAAGCCATCGAATATGCATCAACTCTTGCTAACTCTAACTCTAACAACTAGTGATTTAGCACTATATACTTCCAGTTGTGTCCAGACATTACTACTTGTAGTAGTCTGTAGTTTAAGTACTAACTAGCCCTATAAGAAGCACATCCAGCTTGAGTCTATGCATTAAGTCTACTTGTTCCCCCTCGTCATTTTTGTACATGTTGGTTTTATTATGGTGCATATCAAGCTAAGTCTGTGGAGGTGATGCAAACATCTTCCTTCCAGATAACACTTCCTTTTATATCTATTTAAACACTAGAGTAGGTTCAAATACTAAGGCTGAAGTGACAGCTGCTTGGCCCTTCTTTTTGTGGCAGCTTCCCTAATAATTTCCTCGATCCACATCTATGGGGATTCTAAATGTGTGGTGGATTGGTTGTCAAGAAAGGATCGCTTAACAGTTCTCTCCTTAAGCTATTGGTTGAATCACATCCTTCATCTAAAAGGCCTCTTTCAATCTTTGACTTTCCATCACATCCTAAGAGAATGGAATAGCCAAGTTGACCTGCTATCCAAAAAAGCTTTGTAGGAGGAGGAAGGAAAAATATTTTTTAAGGGGCAAAAGGGCCTCCAGTTGATTAGGAAAGGGTCCTTCCAGATTCCAAATGACATGTAGTTGATTCAAGTGGACTATATGTCATAAATATTTTATTAAACAACATTTATTATGGTTATAAGTTGGTTGGACAATGTTTTCCTAAAATCTTGTTCCTAGGTCTGCTTGTAGGGAGGTCGATAAGTGTATGATAAGTGTATCCTAGTCTCGTTTTTATTTCCTATTGTCTCTGTATATTTTCTATTTCAATTTTTTTGTGGTGATAAGTCTACCTCATGTGTCTTTCTTGAGGTTTTTCTAATGTATGGATCCTTTCTATTGTCACTATTTGGATACATCAAGCATTGTAATTACACTTTTTGTACTCTGTCTTTTAATAGAATGGACGATTCTTCCAATTTGGAAAAATGTTTTGCGATAATCCACTGTGGCTTTAAAAGTTATACACACACACACACACACTAGCATACCTCCTAATCATTGGAAGAGGGGAAGAGAACACTAGTAGAGGTTAAATTTTTATTATATGTAAACATTTTGAATGTAAAATTGATAATTCATTTAAAATAAGTGTTGTAGGGCAAGTTAGGGTCTACAATTTAACTTAGAATTATCTCTAAAAAAATGCATAAAATATAATACTTTGCATTGGTCAATGCTAAATTAATAGTGGCTAATATGTAAATCAAATCTTATCGTCTTGCTTTGAGAAGAACTTCTCCTCACAATGAATCGCACTTGTTGGTTCGAAACATATCGACAAATGAATGATGATGTGATTTTCGCCGAAACCTCTCTCAAGAACTAATAAATTGATGTGTGAATTGGATAAATTAATTGTTTTCCCAAGCACACAATTCTGGTAGGTATTAACCACTAGTAAGTGTTCACATTTACAATCTTACTTTCACATTAAAGGCTCAGAAAATATAAATAATAGTGGTAAATAATTATTGATAAATATATTTATTTACATCTTTTTTATACAAAATCTTATTTAAATTATGTTGCGAAATAACTATACTAAATTATGAATTATTTTTACAGTTTTAAATTTCAAATGGTTTTCGTAAAAAAGTTAAAAATAAAAAAATTACCACACAAATATTTAAAAATTATGCATAAATATCACAACCATATTAAAAAAATCTAATATAAAATCTAAAAATAATAAAATAAAATATATGTAATCATCCACATAGCATTATATTTTTCCCCTTCATATGGTTGCCTAACTCCTCTCCAACTTTAAACAAAAATAGTAATCAAACTATGCTAGAGTGGTTAACAAAATTGATTTTTTTTTTTTTTTTATGAAAAACAATGGTTGAGGACAATGAAACACTATGTTTTCTTGTGATTAAACATTCAAAATTTCCCTGTACAGGAGTGAGATTCTTTGTAAATCGATTCCAAACACCAAAACTCCAAGTGAGAATCTTTGCAAAACGATTCCAAATACCAAAACTCCATAAACTGAAATTGGTAATGAGATTTGCTCTTTTATTGCTTGTATCTTCCTACACTACGAGTTATAAATAACACCTCCAAAATAAGATTTGCATTTTTATTACTTGTATCTTCCTACATGTTATAAATAACACCTCCAAAAATTTAAACGCTTATACGAGAAAAATTGAAATTCACTCAAAAAAAAAATCCTATAGAAGTGGAGATTCCTACATTCGTCCTAATTCTCTTTATTCGGCGGCCTCTGGGGAGCACCAGATATGCAATATCAAAGAAGTCAAACCATGGTCGTGGTCCATATCTCAGCCTTAGCTGGAGTTGTAGCTGTGCTATAAAATAATATATACCATCCGGTTTTTATATTTAATATGTGTTTCTAATATCCCATGACATTTATTAACATAAATTAATGTGTTTGTACTTAGCAAAGTGTGAAGGGGGAGTGCAGATATTTAGCCCTTGTTGTTGGAGAGGGGCCTGCAATGTAAACATTTCAACTATCAGAAAGGCATATAGGATGATTTCAGCATTGCAAAACAAAATGGAATTAGGCGAAAAAAGACATACCTGAGAATCATGTTGTCACACATCAGATCCTTATGTCTGAACATAATGTTTTCTTTATTTCTTGCATAATTGTGTATCCTTGGTTAGGGTTGAAATTCGGATTTTTTTGACCTCTCATACAATTTTTTTTTATAATTTAAGTTTTTATATTTTTAGGGAGTTTTTAAGGGTGATATTTTGATAATAAATTAACTTTTTATCAGTAAAATTTTGATAAAAAATATTACACAGAAAATTTTAGGGGTTAATATTCGTAGGTGAGTTAATTTTTCATGATTTTTAAAAAAAATGATTCGTCAATTTTCATTTTTTTATAAAAATGGTTCGTCTATTTTTTACAATATAAAATTATTTTACCTTAAAAATTGCCCACATTACATAGAGAGTATATATAAAATCATTATAAATTTGAATAATTTTACAAATACATCAATAAACATTTTATAGTTTTCATATTATTCATATTAGGGGCTAGTGAGATTCACCAATGTTTTTAAACTAGATCCCTTTGAAGTTCTCTTTTTAAGACCAAAACTTTTCATCCAATACCTCAAATACAACCTTATTGAGTTAAAGAAATAAGGGCCTTCCACAAAGATATAAATAAGGGTCTTTCTCAAAGATATGTTCATAATCTTCAATGCAAACAATTAGTACTATGAAGAAACCTTTTGAACCAAGTTCTAGGTCAACTTGTCTTTTGGCTTTCCATTTGGAGTTCATTCAATGGATGACAACCTTCTTAGAGAGCCAAATGACCATAAATTTTCCAATGATTGTGTGATTCTTAATGTATTGAATGCAATTACCAAAATTGAGAGAAGTGACTTCATACTTCGAGTCATTGAGCCGAGAGGCTAATTCTACAACCCAATATCATCAAAGTTGAAATTTTACTCATATCGGCCAAAAAAAAATAATTTAAAAAATGTAAAAAAAAAAGAATTAAACAACTATATAAAACATTTAAATAATGTTGGCTCATAAAAAAATTGCAAGTGAGGAAATTGGATCCCTCTCGTTTCATACTAGATCCGTATTCAAGATGGATCTATGCTGATTCTTAGTTTTTGCCAAGCATCCATTTTACATCTCGTCAACTTACTTTCTTTAACTTGTTCAAAGTGGCTCAAATCCTTTCATCCATATTTCCTTTCCTTACCCCACCCATTTGTGCAAAAGAATGATTAAATTACGCCTTGAACCATGACTACATTCTTGAAAGATGGTCAAGATTATATTGGGTTATTGCCATGAGGGTTGGAATTTCAAAACAAAGTCCCCCTTCAAATTTGACAGTTTTCACACTTTCTCCGCCTTCCTCCTAATATCAAGTAAAGACCTAGATAACTTTGCCCAAATTTTACACTATATTTGACAAATGAATGTATCCGGCAAATTGCCCATCCAATTCGATCCCTAGAACTTGCCACCTTTCTTTATATTTTTTTAACATTATAATATTTAAATATTATTTTATTTTATTAAATAATATAAAACGTTAAAAAATTCTCTTACAAACCTCACCTTACAAACATGTAACTTTTTTACATCCAATGAATTCTTTATGGAAAATCAAAACTTCACAATTCCGTCATCCTTATTAGTTAAATTTGTTATTTTCTAATTGTTAAAATAGAGTCAATCTCTGGGATGCGTCACTTCGAGGATTCTTTAATAATTAAAATAAAATAAAGTTATTAAGCCTTTGAAAATCTAATCTGAATTAATGGAAAAAACTCGCACCACAATGCGCTAATTATTATTTTATTCCTCTTCCTTTTAACGACTATAATATTAGCTTTCCAAGTTCGTTGAGACAAATAGCCCTCGGATAGGAAGCACTAAATTGGGTCATTTCTGCATTTCATTTTGGGTGATTCACATCAGTGCGAGAACGCCTCGAGACTGAGCAAAGAATAGAGAAAGAGAAGGCATAGGTCCGTACTCTGTAGCTCTATTTGGATTTCTGCGCTTGAATGGGTGTAATTAGAAGCTTCGCTCTTTTGATTTAATTAGAACCAACATCTGATTTTCATTCTGTAACGTATGGCATAATCAGTCTGATGCTAGAAAAGTTTTGAGGAAAATTCTGGCATCAATAAGCCCACTATAAGGGTGTTCTTGCGCTACTTTTAATCTGCTTTCACATCTGATGAAGCCTGAAACAACTAAATTCTGGACTGACAAATTCTAGCAACCTTAAAGCCAACATGTTTGCCAAGGTAAGGGTAATTTGCTTGTAAATTTTATGTGGATCTGCTGTGTTCCTTGTGATATATGAAACATATACATTAATATGTTTATGATTTTATTTTGAGTTGTTATGAGTGCAGGAACAACCCCGCTTGAACAGGAACAGACAGATTGTTTCAAGGCCACATGCAGCAGCAAACATAGAGATTGTTTCAAAGCCACCTGCAGCAGCAAACAGACAGATTGTTTCAAAGCCACCCGCAGCAGCAAAGGGTAAATGGATACCTTGAAACTTACAATATTAATAAGTGCTAGATTAAGTTATGCCAGATTTCACTGGGGTGTTGGCTGAGAAGTATTCATGCAAATTGGCAGGTCCTGCAATGGCAGCACCTAACCAGAATGCGTTATTAATCAACAACAACAATAGGAGGCCCTTAGTAGACATTGGCAATCTAGTGGGAGCTTTGAACGCCCAATGCAATATCAGCAAAAATGGTGCCAGGAAGTATGTGTTTTGATGTTATGAACTTTTTTATTACTTATATGTGGTCATTTATAATAAATCAATCCCTTGTAACAATAGGAGGGCCTTCGGAGACATTGGCAATCTCGTGGAAGATCTGGACGCTAAATGCACTATCAGCAAATATTGGGTTAGAAAGTATGTTGTTTGATGTTATTAACTTATTTCTTAGGTCATGTATAGTAAACAATCCCTTGTCACTAATCCTGCCTCTCTTCTGTTGGGTTCTTGTTTTGGGGATTTTGCTCTGTTTGGTGCTCTCTGCCATAAATATCCTATCCTAAACTTGTGGACTGCTGACTGTTTCAGGAGGCCTAGAACAAACTTTGGTGTCAATGCTAACAAGGGAGCCAGTTCTAGCACTCAGGTAAGTTTATAATAAGAGACAGTTAAGCAACCTGAAAGATTGTTTTCTAGTAGTAATGTCAAACAAAGCCCAGGGTTTTCTAAATGACAACCTTCAGGGGAATTGAAATAGCAACCTCTGTGGTGATCGACTTTTTTTTCTTGCTCTTTGTGCCTAGTATTCTATTTTTCAGAACGTCTAGTTTGTTGTTTTTCTTTCTATTTCAGGGGATCTCATTCAATTATCTATTTTCTGTGAGCCCAAGCAGGGGATCTTACTCTTTTAATCTTTTCGTTTTGATTCCGGCAATTCCAGGGACAGGGTATTGTTGTCAGGGGAGAACAAAAAGCATGGGACAGGATAGTCTGGGGAAACAAACAGAGCTGTGCTATTAAAATGAATGCTCAACACGCCACTGCTACTCAGAGGGGTACTGCCATTTCAATCAGTGATATCATAGATTCAAGTGTACAAGATGGGGGAATAAAAGCACCTAGCCAGCTGAAAGCAAGGAAACAAACAGTACGAACAGTGACTGCAACACTAACCGCTCGAAGCGAGGTCTGTCTTATTGCTTTAAGTTCTACTAATTCACTCGTACTTTTTTTTTGGTTAGCACTGGTTCGTATCCAAATACGGTAACCATATCCACTCCCAATTACTAGCGGGTTTTATATACTTAAGATGCCTTTGTTTATTTATTATGTAAGTGGGATGAATTAATTAATAAATTTGATAAGGGCATTTCAGGATTCATTGAGGGACGTCCTTGAGGTTCCTCCTAGCATTGATGATGGAGACCGAAACAACCCACTGGCAGTTGTTGAATATGTTGAAGATATATACCACTTCTACCGGAAGATTGAGGTATGTCGCAATGTCAATGATTTCATTTTTTTATGAATGTGAAGGTAAAATTTATTTTCTCTTACAAAAAAGTTGGGTACCTGTATGTCCAGGTCAGGAGCTGTGTACCTCCAGATTATATGACAAGGCAGCTTGAAATCAAGGACTCCATGAGGGGAGTTATAATTGATTGGTTAATAGAGGTACAGATTTGTTCCTATGCTGGTTCTATTTGCTGTCATGCTTAGATCTAGAAGAGGGTTATATGGACTATTTCTTAGAGTTGACTTCCAAATTTTACAGGTTCATCGGACATTTCTACTGATGCCAGAGACATTGTATCTCACTGTAAACATCATCGATAGATACCTCTCTATTCAGAGTGTTACAAGGAATGAATTACAATTAATGGGTATCACTGCAATGTTTATTGCTTCCAAATATGAAGAAATCTCTCCTCCAAAGGTACGATGACTTTCTCTCATCTATGAGAATGGATAAAAGGAAATCTTTAGTGTATATAGCTAGTTTATACAAGCGATGATTGGCTCTTGAAAATTATGTGCACGCTTCCACATACTCTCAGTTAATAGGGTGAACAGCAATCTCTGCTCCAGAGAAGATTACCCTTAGTCCTAACACCAGCACAAAGAATATTACATGATGGATTACAGATTATTGACATAAGAACAACTGGTTCATTCTTGGCTACAGATCAGCGATTTAGTCTACATCACGAAAGACGCATACACATCAAAACAGATAGTGAATATGGTAATTAGCTAGAACTGATATTTGTTTCTTTCGTTCTCCAAAGATGCAGTTTGACTGATAAATTGATAATACTACTTGGCAGGAGCATACAATATTAAATCGACTGAAATTTAAGCTTACGGTTCCCACTCCATATGTATTCCTTGTCAGGTTTCTTAAGGCAGCTGGTCCAGACAAAGTGGTAAAGATCTGAACCCTGCCCTTTTTTAATATTGAAAGAATAATTCCCTGATGTAATGATCACATCTCCATTAAGATTGCCTCCAGATAGATATCTAACATTATTCTTTGGTTTAGATGTCTTTTCTTCTTTGTATTCCTACTAATCCTCTGCTGTACTGATAAGACTTAAAATCATTTATCAATGCTTCAGATGATAAATCTGGCATTCTTCTTGGTTGACCTGTGTTTGCTTCATTACAAAATGATCAAATACAGTCCATCAATGCTTGCTGCTGCTGCTGTCTACACTGCTCAATGCACTTTGAAGAAGCATACATATTGGAATAAAACACTTATCCTTCACACTGGCTACTCGGAAGCACACCTCAAGTAAGTCTTCTAGTTTTTAAAGCATCATGCTTCTAGTGAGTTTATTGTTCTAAAGGTTCCTACTCTTAGGCATCTTAGATTTCCTCATCAGTTACAGGGAGGCAGACTATATATTATAACAACTAAAACATTGATCAGCTGCAGCAAAAAGTTTAAAACATGGTGCATTGATCAGCTATGTTTTGGCATTAATCTACTCATATGCTGTCTGAATTGTATCTAATTCTAGACAATGTAATTAGATAATAACATTAATTTGACTTCTTCCAGGGAATGCGCACACTTAATGGCTGATTTACACCTGAAGGCAGAAGGAAGTAACCTCAAAAGTGTTTATAAGAAGTATTCATATCCAATTTTTGGCTCTGTTGCTTTTTTAAGCCCTGCCAAGATACCTGCAGGAACAGTTGCAGCTCCAGCAATTGATAAATGTGCACACCAGATTTACTTGAGGAACCTTCGTTGAAGGTTGCCCATTCTTCCGACCGGTCGAAAACCTATCTCTGGTGATGTCGCTAAGAGAATGTTTTCGGTTGTGTGTATGTAAAATTGTAGATAGCCCTTGAACAAGACATGTAAATTTATGGCTGATTATTTTTCATACATTGAGATTCTCATTATATTCTGAACAACTAGTTTTCATTAGCAAGATAAATGCTAGATGCTTTGAACTGGCATAGACTGCTAACATCCCCGGCCTTCTCAATTTCTAGGCGATATATATCACCGTAACTTTGGATTTGTAAAGAATATAGGGGATCATTAGCTTTATGTAATTATATTTTCAAGTATGATTCTTCATTCAACAATCTTTGTTGATGGATACTTTGGTTCATAACATCTCTATAAGTGAATATGGAAGCCAATAGGCTTGTAGTTCAAATGTAATTTTGCCAGTCTCTAAAATTAAATAGGCCTCTGTTTTAACCTCTCAATGCATCCTGGTAAATGATATGATTTTTCAGAGACCAAGAAGCATGACTGAAATTGAAATGTGACTTTTTCAGAAAAGAGCCTGGTAACTGTACTGTAGATAATACTGTTGATCATAAGATTGGACTCAACCCCTGTTAGATAACACTCTTGATCATAAGATTGGACCCAGGGTATTATGCTATGCACCTACTGTTCCACTGGTCTTTTCGGTTATTGATGAATAACTTTTGTTTTGTTTTGTTTTCTAATTGATACGGCTCTATTTCCTTCTTGTCAAATTAATTGACTGGAACCTTGTTCTTCATAATTGCATTATACCCAACTGTGATATTACTGTGCTGTAGAAATGATTTGTACCCAACTGTGATATTACTGTGCTGTAGAAATGATTTGTACCCTACTGTGATATTGCAGTGCTGTAGAAATGATTTATACCAACTGTGATATTACTGTGCTGACCTCTTATAAGTCTCCAAGTATCGAAGACATTGCTGGTAATCCATGTGAAGTTTCAAACACCAAGGAGCATGAATGGATAGTATTTTTATTTCAGTTTAACTTTGTACAGGAGCCTGATAAATGTTCCTTTAAACCAAGGTCCCAGCCTACTGTAAATAGTACTCTTAATCATAAGATTTGCCTCAGGCCCTTATCTACCCTTGATCGTAATGTTGGTTCCAGTGCATTACTTTTATTGACAAGACGCTTTTTTTTTTTAAATAGATGGTCTATTTTTCTTTATCCGTGCAAATATAATGGGACTGCTCTTCTTTATTGCATTATATCTAAACGTGATACTATTGTGTTGTAGAAATATCTGCTATGAGATAATCTCATTGAATATCTACTTCTGTAATCCGAAAAAAACCGAAGATCATTAAGATGGTCTTTTAGTGGTAGGAGACCAGTGAATATGAATAGGAGCTAAGGATACATGGACTATGAATGTGATTCAACTAGTGGGATTGCAATATAATTAGCTAAACGATATTTGAAATGAAGTTTGTTGCAAAATAATGGTGTGCATGAAGGAATTTATGAATTATGGTTTACAGGGAAAGTATACATAAATCAATTTGTAATGAATAGTATTATGCACATCTTTAAGATTATATGATATATGATTACATGAGATATTTAAGATTATATGATTCGAGAAATTAACATTTTTAAGATTATATGATATATGATTAGATGAGATATTTAAGATTATATGATTTGACAAATTAATATTTTTTAAGTTAGAAATAGAAATATAATTTATGGTTTATATAAAAAAATATAAAAATCAATTTGTGATGTATAGTATCATGCTTATTTTTAGGATTATATGATCTGATATTAGCATTTTTGAAATCAGAAATAGAATACATATAGGAATTTGGTATTAAGAATGCCAAAATCAAATGTAATTATTTTATTGAGATTGAAAAAGTTTTAGAGAACTAATGAAATAAGAAATAAATAAATATACTCCATTGTAATCTATAAGATATCAGCATTTTAGTATAATGGAATGTTTCCTTGAAAGAGAGATACAATTGTAACAATGCTTAATCATTTGATTAATTAACTCAAATTAAATGTATATATACCCTATTCTAGATGTTAGCAGCAGGAGACCACCTTATAACCTCTCATTGTCAATCCAAAAGCAAGAAAAGTATTCAACTCCAGCAATAGTAGAGATGCCAATTCCCATAGCAAATAAAATAAATTGCTTCAGCACTTCCAGAAGAATCCAGACGCCTTTCCTATTTGCCTCGTTGCCCACAAAGTAATAGTGGAAATATTAACTTTGCTGCTTTTCAGTTTATTTTTATTATATAAAACCACAAATATATGTATGATTCAATGATTTTCATATAATTTGGGGATTTTTTTTCTATAAATTGAAGAATGTTTTTATAATTTCACACATTCTATTGATTTTTGTGTCACTTGTATGTGATTCAATGACTTTCATATAATTTGGGGATTTTTTCCTATAAATTGAAGAATGTTTTTATAATTTCACACATTCTATTGATTTTGTGGCACTTGTGTGTTTTTGTGACACTTGTGTATTTTTTAGTGTAGGGAGATTTGAAGTAGCCAACATTTGATGACATAGAATTAGTTATATGTTGGTATACATGGTGGCTTTTGGTTGAGTTACACATGGAGTCAATGAAATCATTTACTTATGGAGGTCAAGTAGTAAATACTAAGTAATTTAGTGTGTAGAAAGAACAGGTCATAAATAAAAAAATGATAATAAGAGTAAATGTAGCATTTTTTATAAAGTAAAACATCAATAAATCTAATAAATAATAAAGACAAAAGAAAGAGGAAGACATAAAATTGTTATAAAAAGATGTAAGAGTTAAAAGCAATGTTAAACAACTGGCTTACCAAGAAAGCACTGGAAAATTAGCATTTAATCATCAAGTTACCAACTAAGAGACTTTTGGAGAATCTCTATTGTATTAAACTTGTAGCTTCCCATTGACCCCATCATTAAGGAAATCAAATTATTACATGTGAATCGATTCAATTCAATCACTGAGGGGGTAGAATACTAATATGGATTATAAATTCTCTTTTACAATAAATTTCCTCAAATTAAAACAAATAATTAGTGGAGCAGTCACACAATCATTCAACTATATTCAAGATAACCATACAACTATATTCAAGAGAAAGGATACTTTAAAACAATAAACAGTAAAATTAATATTTAATGGAGGTTTAGTTAAGGAAAATGTTAAAAATGTGAGTTATATTCATATTTAGAATTTTAGTTCATTCTTATTTATATTTTTTATGGTTTTGGTTTAGAGTTAATTTTCAATCATTAAACTAACTTATTATTTGGAGTTTTTCATTTTATGATATTATCATTTTTCTTTAGTGGCTCTATTTTTATCTCTCTTGCTCTACTCATCTTTGTCGTCCATTGTTTCTAATAACACTCTTTTAATAAAGCTTCACTGAAAGATGAATCTTTCATCTTCCATGGGTTTTGGCTTTTAGATATATTATGTTAATTTTAATTTTAATGTTTAGAAGATGAAAGAATATTAAGACCCATTTTGGATGTCTCTCACTATGTCTCACCATTTTTGTAGGTTGTCGTGAACCATGCTACATCATTCTAATAATTAATAAATTGGACAATAAATAAGAAATTGCATTGTATTTCACATCTTGAATAGTTTCTATAATTTTAAAATCTCTTCTCTCTTCTCAACCATTGTTCGAGAGATTTTAAAATTGCATTTTTTTTAAAGAATTGTGGCCTTTGTACCAATGTTTTAAGACTCCGACTCCGACTCCGACTCGGCCGAGCAATGACTCCAACTTCGACTCCGAAACGGTAATGACTCGGCCGACTCGGTCGTTGTAAAAAATACATTAAATATTTAGTTTTTTGATAAAAAAAACATAATTTTGAAGATTTTAAACATAATTTTAAAGATTTTCTTTCATGTTTCCAAACACACAACATTATAATATAGATGGAAGACAACATATGATCAAAGTAGGCTCATGAAACAATCCATTATATCAAAATGGTACCCAATGCACTGTCCAATGTCAATACATAGTCAACTGTCATACATGATCAAAGACTCAAAACAAAAAACACATAACCAAGGAGGCTAGAAATGGCCTCTACAAGACTACAAGTCTACAACAAAAGTACTACTGGCTATAGCTAGTAGCTACTGCCAGAGGAGCCAAGATCATGTCGATCAATCTCTGGATCATCATCATCATCAGAGTCAAAGCCCCCTGCCCATGGCTCCTCATCATCATCATCTCCAACTGCAACTGTAGATGTGGTACCACTAGCAGGCTGTGCAACTGCAGTAGATGCACGCTGAGATAGAGTAGCTATGCGGTTGCGCTTCTGTCGTGGCTCAGGCTGAGAAGAGGAAGCTGGAGTCCTTGCTGGCTGTGAGACTGAGGCTGATGGATCTGCATTCAACTGAACATGTTGAACTTCAGCTGATGTCTCCAAATCGAAATCTAAACCAAGATCCTCATCAGGATCAAACTCTGCTGGACAACTCTCCATTACCCAATCTGACGTTGGATCAATGTCTTCCAACACAATGGGATCTGAATCAGGTCTTTTGTTCAGCAAATGGTTTCGTCTGAGCCGAAGGTTGTACTGGACATAAACTAGATCATTTAACCGTTTTTGATCCAAACGGTTTCTCTTCTTTGTGTGAATCCTCTCAAAGACAGACCAATTTCGCTCACACCCAGTTGCACTGCAAGTTTGACTCAAAATACGAATTGCAAACCTTTGCAATTCAGGAACATGGCCACCAAAGGCCTCCCACCATTGTGTTGCAAAACACATAGGAGTGTAATGAGTTAGCTCAACAAAATTACAAATTATATCTAACTTTCAAATTATAAACAATTTAACAAACTTAAAAAAAAGTAAAACTATTAAGAATTTGAAAATTGAAATTTTTGTTTACCTGGCTCATCTGCTTCTCTTGCAATCTTTGCTAGGTTCTTCCCAAAGGTACCTGTTGCATTGCTGAAGGTTGTGGCCTGTCGGTGTACCTCCAGCTGATCAGACTTCAACGGTATCATGCGTTCAATGCATTCAATCATTCCATCTCTGACCTCCCCCCTCAAAGCTCCTGACTCCTTAGCTTTATAATGATACCGTGGGTTCAAAAAATACCCAGCTGCATGTATAGGGCGATGGAGTTAATTGTTCCATATTTCATCAATGATTACCCAAATGGGCCCATACTTAGCCACTTTATCCTTGTATGCCCTCTTTATTTGCTCCTTTGCTTGATCCATAGCCTCATAAATGAAGCCCATAGCCAATCTTTTCCCATCCACCAACCGCAACACCT
>APFE031097473.1:0-10613 GCA_000404065.3 Pinus taeda
CCCTAAATCAATTTAAATGCAATTCAACAACTATAAAACTATTAATTAATCAATTTCCAAGGCATTTGAGGGATGAATGATGAAAAGAGGTAGGAAATGGTCATGTTTTGGGAGGGAAAAAGGGGTCATAGAATGGTACCAACAGGGTTCCATAAGGGTCCCTTCCTCAAGTCATGATCCCAGAAAAAGGAAGTGAGGTCGAGACACCTGCTGAAAACCTTGTGGTGCTCCTTTTATCCCCGCTAACTTGCTACTGAAGTAAGGCACAAATGGAAGAAAACTAATAAACAACCAATCCAATCTACACTACTTGCAATGGAAATGCATCTAAAAGCAAATTAACAATGAAGCTATGAAACTACACTGAACATACATATACAAGAAAGAGGAGCCTTGGCTGCTAGGGTTGGGCCCTAACCCAAGAGCTTCAACCCTCTGAGTTAACTCAGTGCTGGCTCAAAATAAAACTCATTCTTATTACCAAAACAAAATATTACATCAATAAAACTTTCACAAGTCTGGAGCTCGAAAATAACTTAGAGTTTTACAACAAAAATTTGAATCCTAATGAGGCTCTAGGCCTCTCTACATATACAACTGAAGTCCCCAATGACTTCATTAAAATCAGGGAATCTCGTCTCCTGGACTCGAGATAAACTATCTCTTTGTCTCTCACTTGCCCGGCTGACTTATAATCCTCATGGCTTGGCTGGTGTGATGAATGGAGGAATATTTGAATGGGGGATAAGTAAATGAGGAGAATTTACCTTGTACAACCCCTCTCCCTTGTCCCATTCGAGTTTTAACCTTAGTATTTGCAAAAATATCTTGATTTTCTCCTTCAATTCTGCATTTAATGTATATTAGTCCACTAGGAATAATATCCAACTCTAACTCATCTCATAAACAAAATATAATCAAAAACATGTAATAAGTTGTGAAAATAGTTGGTTTGACTAAGCTAGGAGGTGAATTAAGGCCCATATAATTACCCAGTGATCAGGCTCATAAACAGGGTAAGTTTTTTATTAAGAAATGGCTAACTAAATCTCTATACTGGAGGCTACAGAGAGAGTTTCAGCACTAACGCTCTGTTTGTGAGGGCATAGTGCTTTATAAAGCACTATTTTCACTAGTAATCTACGTTAGTGAGGAAAAACTAGGGCTAAGCACTGAGAGAAGGGTGTTGTATGATCCTGAGTGGTTGGAAAGGGAATGAAGAAGTACAAGAAGGCTTGGAAGAAAGAGAGATCTAGGAACTTTCTAGGAAAAACCAAGAACTAAGTGTAGTCCCCAGTGGAGTCAGTAATTCTTCTATAGGGATTAATGCAGGGGTGTTTGGTGATGTAGAAACCCTCAAGGATCTTCCCAGGATCCTTGGCAGACAGTCAGATTAGTTGCAGTTGTCACAAAGATACATGCATATATATGTTTAACAAATGAATATCAAAGAGAGAAGGAATTATTACCTTGATTCTTAGTGTGGTGTTGCTAGAGAGCGCAATGTAGTTAGGCAGAAGACCCCTGAGCTAGCTCTAGATCAAAACGTACACATAGTAAATACAAGCATAATATCACAGCATAAAACCTTGACGAACAATGCATGAACATATAAAGATATCTACTTGCACATATCTAAGCCATTCATGCTAATGATATTGAATAAACATACAAACAAGTCATATTATCAACATCTCGAAGTGGACAACACAACTACAGTTCTATATTGATGTAGAAAGAGTGATTATAACCATCATTTGCATTAGCCTTCCCTTACCCCTCTAGCTCCTCTCTCTCTCTCTCTCCCTTATTAACCTCTTCTAAAGCCTTAGTCTAAGACTCTGCTCAACAATCAAATAGGCAACCCTTTCAAATGGTTTGACCCCATTCACAACGGCTGAAGCCTTACATATAGAGC
The DNA here is from genome assembly GCA_000404065.3 of Pinus taeda. Classification (NCBI taxonomy): domain Eukaryota; kingdom Viridiplantae; phylum Streptophyta; class Pinopsida; order Pinales; family Pinaceae; genus Pinus; species Pinus taeda. Next base: position 1,919 of record APFE031097473.1, read on the forward strand.
ATGTGAGGTTAGGGTTGCCAAGTCCTTCATGAGTTGCATTAAGCAAAAGTAGTGATGTTTCCATTCCTTTGTGCTCTTTCTCATTTTCATACTCCATTAGGAATTATTAATTCCCCCAAACAGGTCAAGTTTTGATGTTTCCCTGCTTTTATGAGCTGACATAAGAGAGAATCTAGGGATATTTTCTCAGTCAATTTGCTCCTTTGACCCATAGAACTGATGTAGGGTCACTAACGCTCTTCCCGAGGTAACAAGTAGAGTTACCCTAGGCACTAACGCACCCTTAGGCTTGCTGAGAAGCTTTATAAAGCAGGTTGATAGTGTCTATAAAGTGTTAGCTTGACAACTAGGCATGTGAACTTGGTCATTCCTTTAGTCATCATGTCTTTATCCTTTGAGCTAATGAGGAGGTCATTTTCCTGTATAACATGCACCATGCGCTCAACAAGGAGGAAGTCTTTATTTAAGGCATAGTTTGGAATAGGGAAGTGGAATGATGTTCAGGATTCCACTATCACTCATAGAGGGTGCAGGGTGCACTTCAGAACACGGAAGGAGTCTCGACTAAGGCTTAATATTGTTTCATGTGCTCCCCTAGCCCTTATGGGCTAACTTGTGCAACTAAAACTTGTCTAAGTCTAAAAGGTAAAATGAGGGGTGAACACAATGAGTTTGGACATAAAATCAAGTTTGACGCATAACAACTCATCAATAAAACTTAGACATGAGAAAAAAATGATAAATACACATCAAAATACTAGTCTAAAAACACTCTCCAAGTATAATGTTATAGCTCCAAATCTCACTCTTTATGTTTGTGATGTTGCACTCATGGCCTAGGGAAACCCCTCCTTCCAGACCTGGTCCAAATATTTAAAAAACAGTGTTTTACTCCCTATACACGGCATTGCCCTGAGCTAAACACGTGTGTACACGGGTCTGTGTATACCCAACCTGCGTATATGTCTTAAAACACTTAAAAAAAAAAACAAATCTCCTTAATTTCGAGCGGAGATCACGGGTTTTACCTATTGATTACTTATTAGTGCCCGTGGCCCAACTGTTCCCAACGAATTCCCAACTAAAAAAATACTTTGGGAGAAGTATAAAAGGCTTCAATGGGAAGGCCTAAGGAGGAGGAGATAGAGAGAAAGATCATTCTGCTAAGATTATCCCTGACCAGGTCTAAAGATCCTTGTGCTTCCAACACTTCCCCCATTACAGGAAACCCTTGATTCCTTGTGTTATGATGTCTTTCTACTACTTGAGATATCTTGGAGTAATTCATGGAAGGAGTTTGTTGAAGGCTTGAAACTAGACGAATCCGGAGGATGGTTCCGCTTGGAGCCTACGAAAGGAAGACTCAAGTGAAATCATTCCTTTCTGTACTTTAGTTATCTATAATAAAAGAAAGACTTGCCTTGTTCCTGATATAAATCTTCTTCATGTTTATGATATCAATGTTATGATTCACATATGAATGGTTGTTTTAATTGTATAACTAACTACCTTTCAATATGTTATGAAGATGATTTCTTTATGATGCTTGGTCAATATACTGTTGTACTTTCTGGAATTGATTGTTTTTCAGATTGAAGGACTAAAAGGAACTCCAAGAGGGTTTGGACCCTGGTTGGATCTTCCCAAACGAAGGACTCTAGGTGCACCTCTCTTCATATAGTTTGTTTCTATTAGCATCATGGCTATGTGGAATGTGTGTTTTTCTTTGAAGATAACCTCTGATCTGCTAGGGTATCAACCCAAGACCCTAGGGGAATTTATCCCTTAACAGAATTAGCAACTTATATTCTATCTAAACATCTTAAGTGGCAAATTAAAATTGACAAACAAGTTACTTTCATTCCTTGATTTAGAGTAGTCTTAAGTCTTGCATCAGCATGTACTTATTGCATTAGGATAAATTTGTGCATATTTTTAGGGCATCCATAGTTTTGTTAATTTTTGTGAGTGTGAAGCTTGAGTAAAAGAAAAGAAAAGAAAAATTTGTTGCTTTCTTTGAAGTTCCTACGAACCTAGTAGAAATTTCTTTCATCGAAGAACAAAACGAGTGCATTTTCATATAGTTTGGTTTTTATTGATTTATTTTGCGTCAAAACACCACAAGTTTCATTTTTGCTTATCCCTTGACTTAAGAACAGCCCATTTAAAAACAAGCGCTAACTAAAATACACCAGAACATTTTATAATTGTCAAGTTAGACACACCAACAAGTTTTAGGATATTTTAAGGCCTTGGATTAGGCGAGTGGAGAGAAAACTCTCCAAGGCCATTTAAACTGTCAAACATAGGAGTTTGAATAGTGAGTGAAAATCCAATACGTTAGGAAGATCAGGAAAGCTCTGAATCTAGGAGTTAAGCACAAGGGTGTTTGAAGATAAGGAAGAAAGATACCCCCTCTCCTACTTGTTGGATCTTACCTCAAGACTATTCCGCCTGGCTTCTGACATGAGTTGGTAACCTTAGATGCTACTCCTAGGGATCTACGTAGGTGGTTGTGGAGGGGAATCCTGTGGCACCTGAGGTCAACATTGTATCACTCTCAATGGTACTACTGGAGGGCACCCTTGCGAAGCTTGGGGGCTTGCACCGGCACAGGCTATTATTAGGAGGTCAGCATAACTTCCTCTGTTACCTTCGCTGGTAGGACTGGGCCGTCATTATCCTAGAATATCTTCGGAAGGCCCCTTACTTCACTGTCTTGTATTTTGGTGTCCGGTCCTCATCACCCAGAGTGGAAATACTTGAAAGTTGTTTGACTGGCTGACATCTTTTAGAGACTTTTTAGTGTGTGCTCTGTGCTCTTAGTTGGCCTAGATTTCATTTTTTTTTAGTCTTTAATTAGATCTTAATAAAAATTCAAAGTGACTGACCGATCACCTAGACAGTCTCAAAGACTTCGTGGTCTTTCACCACCAAGTTTAGAGCCTTCTCCTAGAAGGCGCAGAGGTAATACTACCAGTGGGTTTCATCCCATGGCAGCTGACGCATTGGGGATTGATCCTCCTCTCGAGGCCATTAATGTTCAGCATGGGCCTAGTACTTCCATAGAACTAGAGAGGAACATGCCAGTTCTTCCTCAAGTTCTATTTCAATCGGAAGATAACATAGAGGTAGAAGAACTCCCAAAGTCATTAGCAGCTCCGAATTCTCCCCTACCATCTAACTATCCAGAAGTATTATAATATGTTGGGACTCTGATGCATAGAACGTCAAGTCCAGGTCATATAACACACTTACCATCGATGGCCACTACTGGAAGCATGGCTTCTACCACAAGTGCTACAACTATGCAGACTCCAACATTAGTACAAGGGGGAGGAACTATTTCCATCCCCTTTGCATCTTTATTTGGGTCTTTTGCTAGCACATCCTTAGTTGGGTCTACTTAATTCCTTCTATGAGTGGAAATTCCTAAGCCAATGCTTTTAGTTCTGGATTCTTCCCATTTGGCACCCATTCATAGGGTATTTCATCAGTTCTATTTAGTGCCTCCACATCCATGATGGGTGGATTGGCTTCATTTCAAGGTTTTCCTTTTGGAAGTGGTCATATAGCACATTCCAACCTGACAATAGGATCCATGCCTTTTTCTTTTACAAGACTGTTGTGGCCACCAACAACCCCCCTCCTTATGAAGTGTTATTGCTAATACTAAATAAGTGGGGACCCTCAGTAAAAATTTAAAAAAATAAATTAGTGTTATATTTCCTTTCAGATGAAGCTTACAACATCATGGACTTAGGAAAATACCTTGAAGAATCTAAAAAAAACCTAAGTTTCATAATGAAGAAAGTAAAATTCACTCCTTAAGAGATATCGCGTCACTCAAAGAATCATAGGGTACCTTCTAAATGAGTTAAAATGATAAAAAGCGCGAGATTGCGACGCAAAACTTCATCTCATCGCATACGTTAAGGAAGCACTCACATTGAAAAACTCTAAAATCACCGATATGCAATATCGTGTATCGTGCGTCGCAAAAATCACATGAATTACACATAAGGATTATAACGATTAAGCGATCTGCGATACTGCAATACTACGATATTGTGATATTTCGATGTTGCGATACTGCGATATTACGATACTGCGACACTGTGAAGTTGCGATGTTGCGATACTGCGACCTTGCGATAGAATAGCACGATGAAATTGCGATGTTGCGATACTGTGACCTTGTGATAGGACAGCATGATGAAATTGCGATATTGTGATACAGCGATCTGTGATATCACAAAGCAAAATCGCAGGACCTCTCCATCACAGTTGGTTCTGGCTCATTATTCAAGAAAACTTTTTAAGCCAAGAATTGGTCATGCATTTTAATGTGAATTAATGAGTTGTTGCCAATTGTTAATGAAGTATGGTGTTGTGTTTTTCGAAGAACTAGTTCACGTAAGGTGGCATGTTTTGCATATATTCGGCATTTAAAGTTTTCCTATCATTATTTTATATCATTACTTCCACCTCAAATGTAAACTGCAGGAAAGAAGGACGAAGCGTTATACAAGGCAGTATGCAGAAACTATAAGGAGAAAAGGCAGCACTCCAATGTCCATTTCGAAAGGTACACCTAATCCACTTAAGTGAGAGAAAGAGCCGCAGAACTCTTCTGAGGCATCCATCACAGATTTATCATATACAGCCATGGTTGAATGGGTGCTAAACGATGCTGATACCAGAAACAAATAGTTTAATGCTCAGGGTCAAGAGCTCACGGAATCACTATTTTTACAAATTTTGAGTTTTATACCCAATGAGAGAAAAAGGCGCAAGAGGCGAAAAACGCATCAGGGAAGCCCGGATCAAGAAACAGAGGCAGTTTCTGATGCGCGATTAGCGCTCATCGCTGAGAAAACTTGCTCGAAAAGGAAGGCTCCTAGTTACTCAGTCACCTGCAAGCCCCAAAAATTGCAAGAAAGCAACGATAGAAACAAACTGGAAACATAAGACTAAAGGAAAAGCAGAAGCAGTCCAAGGGTTAACCAAGTTGAAATGGGATTTTTACCAGGTATACATGGTAATGTCACATAGTCATTGGATGACTCTCAAATATATCATCAATTTTACTGAGAAGATAATGCCAACTCTTGTCGATTCTGTTTGATTAACTCAACCAAAGACGGAAGACAGTCAGCCGACTCCACTCAGGAAAATACTAAATGCTTGCGACGTTAAGGAGCAAATTTAGAAATAGTTAGATATTAGATTTAATTTTAGAAATAGTTTTGCTTAGAAAGAGGATGGTCATTTAAACCGAATCCTCAATTTCTGTAAATAAGTTATTTAGTTAGGTAGTATTTAAAACCCTTCTCTATGCATTTAGAGGGTCCAGAAATTTATCAAAAACTTGTCCTCAGAACATGCACTTTTGCACCCTCAGAGGAGGTTTTGGTGAATGAATGGAACAGGGTTTATTTGATATTTGCATTTGATATCAGCTACTGATGTTGCACTTTTGTACTCTTAGTGGATGTTAAAACAAGGAGATATAAATCAATTGTCGCTTGAAACTCATGAGTAGGACTAGTTATAAATGGTACTTTTATCTCTTAACCATTTCTGCTTATGTGTTAAACTGATATTCAGTTTTTAGTTGTTTATATATTATAGCATGGATGTCTGAGTTATCATTTGGCACTTTTGTACGGTGATAACTATTTGTTTATGTTTAGTGTATGAATAGCTCATTTATGCGATAAGTTTTCACAACTGTTTCTTCTAACTTCTTATACGAAGTAGTTCATCTTTATTGAATTCTTTTCTTATAATAGTTGAATGATATTTATTACCAATTATTATTTGAAATATTTTTAGATCGCATAGAATAAAGATCACATCCTGGGTTAGCATAAATTTTGATGTTTTTCTGTTTATTAGAATACAACAGCATAGCATTAGATTAGAATTAGGATAGAAGTATTCCATTTAGAACAGAAATACTCATCTTTCTCACACACACACACACTGAATTGGGAAACTGGTCCCATATCCCCAGTCGGACCCGCTATACCAAACGGATAAGGAGCTACCAACCAAGGTCCAGACCGAGTTGTATCCCCCTTGTTGTTGACCCGATTTTCCAGGCCTTCAACATATTTCGCGCTAGAAGGAAGGCTGAAACATGTTGTCTGTTGGAATTTGTTTTCAATTTTAACATTTGAATTAGGATGTCCTCTCTTAAACTTCCAATTTGGAGTTGCATCCATGTTCGTGCATCTTCCAACACTCCACCCGAAGTGGTAAGACTATTGTCTCAGGTAAAATTCAATGGTAAGAGAAACTCTTCTGCTTTTAATCATGCCCTTCAATTTATTCAAGGTGTTTCAAATTCTAATTTTCAAGGAATTGAAGAAGACATTTTATGCAAAATTTTTACTCTCACATTTGTAGCAGAAGCTAGAAAATGGTGTAGAACCCTTTCGGTTGCCTCAATTCACAGCTGGGATCAATTTGTCACAGTTTTCGTTTGTAAATTCGACTGCTATGATTATGATCAGGTATATGATGAAATTGAATATCTATGAAAAGAAAATGAGTCTGTTAGAGATTTTAATATTCGATTTCATCTGAATTGTTTAAAATTTGATATTGAGAATGATCCCATAACTGAAGAATCATTAGCTTGTGTTGATCATAATTATTCGCTGCCTCCTATTCCCCACTCATATGAAATTAGTCCAAGCTTTTTTCAATTCCCTTCCGACATAAATGAGAAATCCAATTTGAATGAGCAAATTAATTGGGATGAAAAAGTTTTAAAAAGCTTAGAAGACATTTCTGATCGAATACAAGAAGACAAAAGCAGCAATTTTGGAAGAAAGGTCACTTTGGAATCTGAAAGTAACTTCGAGGCAAATTCAGAAAATATGGTCACAACTCAACAAATGAAGGTAAAAAATATCATGCCAACAACTGAACAGATTTCTGAATCTTTCCATGATAAGTGAATCCCAAGTTCAGGAAAGCCAAGTAATCTTCTTCCAAAAAACACGAGCACACCAAGGTATGATCTAAAACCTGAAATCTATGATGAACATAGTGCACAAGGGTTTTCAAAAAAAGATATTTCTTGCATTTCTTGAGAATCACATTTTTCTCTTTATCCTGATATTTTTAATGATGATATTTTCTCCCCTCTCAATATTAATGATATTTCAGAAAATACAGAGGCTGGTCTTAATGAATCACCATTAAGTGGTTTTCAAGATAAAGAAACAATTGGAGAACATTCTTTTTCCATTAACAGACATGAAATCCTTATTCCTCGTTGTTTGAATATACTGGATGAAACTGAAAACAAACCTAGGGAATCTTGTGAAGTCATTTATGATGATTACTTTGACATTGAAGATGTTGATTTATCTCGAGAGAATCAACAAGAACTTCAAATAATATCTGAGAATGAGAGGTATTTTAAATCAGAAACTATTTCAACCGATCCTCATTCTAAAGCAGCAAATCATCTACATGATTTCATTACCCAAGAAAATATTCCAGTCTATGATTCATATCATGACCAAGCTTTCATGCCAGTTCATAATCATGATTCCCTTTCTAAATCACAAGATGGGAGTCGAGATCACTCAAATTCTATAATCATAGCCAATCCTTGTGAAAGAGAAATCATTAGAAAACAACCCCAACTGTGTTATAACTCTAGTTGTACAGATAATGATTTTATTTTATTTTTTTCTTCTTACCTATTTTGTACAAAAACAAATTTGTTTTCATATTTTAATTTTCAGACTTTTGATCCATTACGCTGGCATACTGAAAACCATACTATCAGACATTCAATTGATGTATGGCCCTATTGGAAAACTGAAGTTTTTCAAGAGCATGAGAAGCTATTTCAATTTTATCCTCAATCAATGTCAATGATTGATCAAAGCTTCCATCCTATCAAAGACAATATCAACAAAAGGATGTATTAATTAACAATTTTTCATTTCATTTGAGAGATTTCCATTCATCCTTCATTGATTCACTTAAAGAAATATGTTTGGAAGCATTTCTTTCACGAGAAATTGTCAAAAGTTTAACTTTTGCACATAATACTAATAATAACTTCCAGGCCTTTGAATCCAAAAATTCATATCTTCAATCTGGCCTGTCATCTCTTCCATTGAACATTTATCAATCCTTAATAGAAATCCATCCAGATTTCTACGATCCAATAGGTATTCAATTGGAAAGAAAATTTCATAAGAAGGAAATTCAAAACAAAATTCTAACAATAGTTGTACATTCTTGTTCCACATTTATGTTCTAAGTTCAGTAAGAGTTTTGTTTCTAGTACTAATTTTTGAACTGAATATATAGGCAGGAACTGAAATGAAAAAATGGTTACACTGGAAATATGATTAAACCTAGTCAATTTCAAGTACATTTTTAGAATAGGAGTGGAATTAGTTTAATTAGTCTGTAGGTCAAAAATAAATGAAGTAATTAGCCCTTTTCATATTTTATAAGTATACAAGAAAAATTACCTCTCATTAGAAAGTTTTTTTATCATCCTCAAAGCAATTCTCCCATAATAAAACCAATTGTGAATGGTTACATTAGGCATTTACGAAAAAGACACCAACTCTCTTTTAGATTTTGATTTTTCGCTTGTATAAATAGAAAATATTTTGGAAAATTGATCTTTATTATTGAAAGATACAGTTAAA
>APFE031097484.1:0-20073 GCA_000404065.3 Pinus taeda
GTGAAGACCGGGAATTGGCTTGTAGGAGACCCGGTGATTTGACACCCATAGATCGAGAATCTATGCTTATTCGGGTCAATGCTCATTTGGAGAGGTTGCTGGCCAAGGCCAACAGAGATAAGGACCTGCTCTGGAATATGAAGAACCACTATTGGGCCCGAATGCACGTATGCAAGGCAAGAATGAAGGTGCTCCAAGGACGGTTGGCCAAGGCACTAAAACGAAGAAAAAGGCCTGATCCCCTCCATATCTTGGCTAAGGCTTCCTTGAAGGAGAATGGTGCTAAATGACTCAACCCCAGCACAAATTTCAAAAAAAATTGAGCATTTTTGGTGATTTGTGAATTTTTTGGTCAAAAAATAGGTTTTCTTCACCAAGAGGTCGAGCACCGTGCGCGACCCTTTCGATTGGGAGGTCCATTTAAGGAAAAGTTTTCATTTTTGGATTTTTCATGCAAAAATACACTTGCTCAGTGAATATCAAGAAATTGTACCAAGTTTTGCGCCTCCAGAAGTTCAGAAAACAAGCAAAAAATGACTTTCTGCCACCTTTTTGACACACAGGAAGCAGTCTTGGGAGATTGCAATTTGGGAGGGGAAAATGGACACCAAATTCAGAAATTCCACTTGGGTTGGGAAGTAGACATCCAAACCTTTCCAACAAGCCCATTTTTTCCTCATTTGGACACCTGGAAGTGCCACAAAAGTGGCTCCAAACGTGCATGACCCCTTCAGAATCAGTGCGCGACCTCTTGGGCAATTTTCACAGAAATTGTACCTACAGCTCAACAAAACGCAGTTTTGACTAGGTTTGACTTTTTGGAGTGAATTTAGATCCTCCTTGATGTAAATGATGTAATTTTATGATATTTTGACACTTATTTATCTCTTCTAGAAGATTCATTCATGAGATAGGCAAAATTTTAATGAATGAATTGGTTTCCTAGCTTATAGAGGCAAGTTGTTTTGACTGCCTAGATTTTAGTGATCAGTTTGGAATTGGTTGAAACATCTCCTAGGATAGTGAGCTCGACCCCTAGAGGCAAGGAAAGATGTTAGCTTGCCTATATTATGTACTTTCTTAGTCATTTTCATGGTTGGACTCTTGAGGGAGAAAGCTTCTATTGTATTACTCATTGTATCTCTGCAATTTTTGGCTAAGGAAGACCAGGGTTTTGCAGTCCTTTTTTGGATTCTTGTGGTTACATGTATTGATGGTGTGCTTCTCTTTATACTTGTAAGTTTGTTATGTGAATCATCTTCTCACTTTTTCTTCTGCAAATTAGGCAAATGAAGTGTTAAGGTAGAATTCATGTTTGCTATGCTCTGCCTTTAAGTTTGCTTAATATCAATGTTTTCAGTTGTTTAAGGAGAATTCAAGGTGCTTGCTTTCTCTCCTTAGCTTCTCACCAGTCATTCTAATCCATCCACATCTATCAAAGGCATCAATATAGTCTCCTACCTTGCCCCAAAGAACCCCCTGCAAAAACTGTGTCCAATCCCCGCACCCAAAATTGCCTTTCCCCAATTTTCCACAAAAACCCTAAAAATCCCTAAATCAAACCTTTTTATCAGTTTACTAGCCTAAAATCAGTGTTCTTTATTGGTTATCTCTTCCTGTTGAAGATCTTTGCCGAGATAGACTGGAGAGAGCCCTCTCCTGCCCCGTAGGGCTAGCTACGAGGCTAAGTGATTTGATGTTGCCTTGGAGTTTACCTTTCTCAGCCTGAGGTGAGATTTCAAGCGCTAACAGGGTCTCTATATGAACTAACATGCATCAGTTATCTGTGAGTGAATACACAATTATCTGAAAATAATAGTTGTCACATGCATGCAAGCATCAACAAACTGTATCTCATTAATTTAACAACTTGTTAAATTAATCTAACTGAACTTGACTACGTTAAACTAAGTCAACTGATCCTCTCAATAGAACTCATCCTTAATTCCTCAATCAGTGGAGAAAATCAAGGACACATTCCCCGATTAGTGGAGAAATAATTGCATGTTCTCACAAAGACTTAAGTGTGCTTTTCCATAACTAATTAACTCATGAAGAATTAATTAATTAATATTCCAAACTGTTGGTAAGACCAAATTCGAATTTACTTCCTATAGATAGACCAGGGACTGCTATAAATAGGAAGGGACCCATAAATGTTATTTTTAGCAATTTCACCTCTCACCGAAGGTGGCCAAAATGCTCATTGGCCAAACTGCTATTTTTAGAAGTGCTATTTTTAGCAGTTCTATTTTTAGCACTTCCTAAATTTATCATTTCTTGTTACACACTTGTCAACAAGCAAAGCACCCATAAGATGACACAACGATAGTACATAGCTTTTACATATCCACATAAGTGTTCTTTCTTCTATACATGCCCAAAATATGAAATAACATGAGTACATGGCATCAACGAGCATCAATATATGCTCCATATAGCAGTAATAATAAAATGCAATACATGGTATGTGCATCAAAACGAAACGCCTCCATGAGAAATGACATAAGCTCTCAATGTGTGGCAACAACAATAGGAACACTATCCAAACCATATGTTAGTGCATTTCCACTCAACACTTTGGCCATCACCATCCCAACAATGAAGATATTGCAACAAGATCATAAAATCCACTAGAAACCACCATGCTTCACATATGCATCAACAACAAAATCAACAGATAACATCATCATAACAATATGTCATAGAACCAATAACAAATACATCATCATCATCACAAAACATCCATGAGGCTCATCAATATAGTAGCATCAATATAAACTCTGAGCAACAAATGAAAAATCAAAAATAACATCACTAGCAACATATAAATGGATATGCATTGTATCCAAAGAGAATCAATAAGGAACTATGCATCAGCAATAGCAGTATAAGATTTAGCAATGGAGCACCATCAACTATATATATACTCATCATCTTCTTGACCTCATGCCATCAACCCACACTCTCTCTATGTGTGAGTAGCAACATAAATAATCATAACTCAGCCATTTAATACATATCAACAACATGCATGAAAATATCATGAGCAAAAACAATCATCCTTCTCATATCTCATCCATCCAACAACACATGAGCAACAACATGATACATCTAGAATTAAAAAAAAAGAGCCATAAAATGCATATTCTAGATGATCCAACTCTAACTTATCATCTAATCCTCCATGGTAGCTACACATGTATGGAAACACATGACAAAAATATGATCTCGTAGTATGATCATCATCAAAATACCAACTATGTCATGTAAAACATATGATTTTGCTGCTATATGGAAACATTAACAAAATTCCTTTCCTGCAACACACTCATGACAAGTAAGCATAATAAAACTCCTCCAAAGTGAGCATGATGCCAACAATTTGTAACTCTATTAGGAAGCAACAATAACCCCCCTAAATGTGTGATTCTCCATCACACTTATACAATTCTCATAAGACAACCATGGCGCTGCCATACCTCCAAAGACATTAAGAACAACTCCACATGTAGCTGCTCCAAAAACCATTAGTAACATATGTGCATGGCCGATCCAACTAAAATGAAACTGAAATAGAAACAGATCTGAAATGAAAAGAACACTTCAAACCACATGAACTTCCCCTAAATATAATATACCTCATGAGCATATTGATCCTATGGACCTGAATATGCCTGGATGAATTGGATCAAAAACTCATTATTGTTGGTACTCCTCAAGCTGCCAACACTCCCCCTGAGACCATGTTCGTCTCATGCATACTGCTGCAATCAAGTAGATCTAACATGCATGAATGGTCTACAGTAGGGACTGATCACATCTACTATGAATCTAATGAGGAAGAGTAATATCTTAGTTTCTTCTTACTCTTCACTCTTCCCTTCAACACATACACATTATTTGGGGTCTTGACTCCTCTTGCAATCACTCTCTTTGATCCTTCTTTCTGGATGATGCAACCTTTGAAGTTGAAAATCACTTCCTTACCCCCATCCACCATTTGGCTCACACTCAATATATTATGCTTTTGGCCTTCAATGAGCCAAACATCTTTTGCATTTGTCCTCTTCTCACCAAGATTGGATTTGCCACTTCCCAACACTCTAGTTGTTTCACTACCTTCAAACACAACACGACCATTCTTGGTTTTATTTGAGAAAATAAAATTTTCTCCTGTCTCTTGACATATGGTGTGAGCATCCACTATCTATATACCACATGTCATCCTCATCATGAGAACAAAGTGCAGTGCCACATCTTCCTAGTTGTTTCTCCTTCTTCCATGTGTTCCTTGGTTACAAATTCTTCCTTGACTGCTACTTTTGAACAAATGGCCTCAAAGATCTAGGCATCTTACAATCCTTTCCCATGTGTCCAAAATTACGGCACACATAACACTCTATATGACCAATATATGTAACCAAAGGATCTGATCTGTTGTTTCTCATACTTGACCTCCACCTTCTCATGCTAGATTTGCAATAAATGGCTTTATGCCCAAACAAGTTACATGCAAAACAATATCCATTGAATGAAATTGTGTACCTGAAAGTGGATCCTCCTCTTGGATGATCATGATTTTGCATAGATGTGTGCATTCTCCTCCTACAAGCAGCTCTCACATGGCCAAAATCATGACATTCGAAGCATTCAATCTCGTCCATCAAGGGGGGAAAGGAGTTTTGACTTCTCCTCTGAAAACTACTACCTTCAACCATAGGATAAAATGGTCTTTGTTAGGTCCCTATAATACTAGTGATTCCCCCATTACTATTGTCATTGTATCCCTTATTGTTATTATTATGCCCCATAGAATCCCACTATTGTTATTTTTGTGCCTTTATGTTATTATTTTTAGGTCGGCTTGGTTATATTGTGACCCTTTAGACTCCTATATATATAAAGGAGGTTTTGTCAATGGAGTACAATAGGTTTTCTTTTAGCAACAAGAATTTTCTTTTGTCACTAGTCAAATGTTTGGAACAACCACTATACACATACCATTTATTTTCTTGATTGTGAATCGATAAAGCAAGTCCACACTACATGCTCCTTTTAGTCTTTCATTTCCAACTCTCCTTATCCTATTGGATAGTTGCCTGTCTAACATTTTGGAACTTAGACTGGTATTCAAACTTGCTTCTGCTCTAACTTGCCTTGTGCCAAAATTATTACATTTGAAGAATTCTACTTCGATTAACAAAGGAGGGAAGATATTCCGATCTTTGAGAGAAGAGTTTGGAGATTTAAAACTTTGATACTTATTATATCTAGGATTTTCATCTCTTTCAACTTTGACCCTTCTACAATCAACAACTTTATGTATAGAGATATGACATTTATAACAATGACCATAAAATACATAGGCATGCCTATTGTTGGAAATCTTATGAGATTATGCATGAAAGCACCTTGATTGTCTAGCTGATTGATTCATTCTCCTTTGACGATCTCCTTGTTTGGGAAAATTACAGACTTATAATTTGATAGACATAAATCATCAACTAAGGGTAGGTAACCTTACGAGATGTTGCACAAAATATATGTAGGCTAATACTTTAAGTGTTTTTCTAAACAAAACCACACACACACAACTTCAATATCTCTTTTCCTCATCAACACTTAGTAGCAAAGGCTATGGAGCGAATATAATCATCCATCTACAACACCTAAAATTGTTGATGCTGATAAAAAAAGGATAATGGATCAATCAAACAACAATTAAACCAATTCAACATTTCACAATGTAAATTAAAGCTTGATCAAATAACTCCAAATAAGCTTCACCATTTAACCATTAGACATGTGCAGCTACAAATTAGAAAAGAGAAACAAAATCTATGTAATAATTCTGTCAATTCATGAAAATAATTAAAAGAAACACAAATCGACAACTACTGGAGTTGTGACTAAAGGGGGTCCTCCCTTTCTCACAACCCCTTTAACTGCTAAAGTATTTTAGATAGCAAGATTAGAAGAACATGGAGTTTTATATTAATATGGGAAAATTTTATAGTAGTACAAAATTCTGGTATAACAGCCTCCTTTGAAAATGAAACATAAAAGTATTTATACAAGTGCAGAGGCATAAACTTGCTCGAATTAGGAAAACTAACATACTGCAACTGTTTTCTAATAATCACTGGAAAAGACAATACAAATAGACATGTTGAGTTTGGTCCATGACTGCAAGCATGGATCAAAATGATCTCATTGAGTTGTTGGAGCTATTTCCCAATATAGCCATCTATGAGAGGACTGAAAATTCAGGTAGTTTCCGTGGCAGTTTTGAGGCAGCCAATAGGACCGCATCCATGTAAGATGATTTCTTAACACAACCCATGTTTTTGTTCTTATCGAGGCTGGCCATAACATACTGAACCATCGAGATCATTGCAGGAAATCAGAGTGGTTACAGGAAATCAACATATCTACAAGAAATCAACGATCCTATAAGAAATTACAGGATGTCTGCAGGAAATTGTGGAACCGCTTTAGAAGATAGTTGGTCTGGATAAGATTCAGTTAGCACCCTTAAAATTGTAGATAATTCGATTAGTTAACATTTAACTTAAAAAATACTCAAGAATAAAGTGAAATGATACTTTTGAAAACGATTTGCATACCTTAAAGGTGACATCACCCTTTTGGTCAAAACGCATATAATATGGAAAAAAACAGAGTTATTAAGGGTCAAAAAGATTTCTAAAGGGGGAAGCAAGGATTTAGAAATATTATAAAAAATGAACAAAATCGTGGCTCAACATCTCCCCCACACCTAGCTCCTTGCATGTCCCCTATGCAAGCAAAAATGTTGCAAATTAGAAGGAAAATTCACTCTTTGCCCTGTGTTGCAGCTACTGGAGCCAGGTGATCTAATTGCGCCCTTCTGGACTTAGCTTTCTTAACCATACTTCGATATTCTTCATTCCTCTTCTGTACATGATCAATCTGAACCTATTTTTTCTTCATGATTTGGTATGCCTTCTGATGCTTCACTTTCCACTCATCCACTTCTTTTTGCAGGTGTAGTCTTTTCTCCTTTAGAGTTTCGTTTCACTTCTGAAGAACCCATTCAGACATAGTGAGCTTGGTGATAGTTTCCTCCATCTTCTTTTGGGACTGCTTTTTCTTAGAAGTTCCCTCATCCCCATGCTGTCCTTGAGGGGACTGAGGTATACTTGGTTCCTCCCGCTCTTGGCAATCTTTAACTTTTTTATCCCCACTTTCCTATAGTTTTGGGTCTTATAAAGATGAGGCCTCCCACTCTTCTTTGTCAAAGAACTAAACTAACTCAATATTCACTTTATTCCCCTTAAACAACTCTCGGGGCTTCTTATCCTTCTCATCAGTTTTAATTTGTTGTACCCCCTCCTCTATAGTTCATCTTTTCCACCTGGCTTCTCATAAAATGCCTAGTAGGAGCAGAGGTACCCTTCGATGGCTTAGGCCCTTCGATGGCTTAGGCTTCATCCCTAGAAGTTCCTTGATTACCACCATCCCCTCATCTTTCTTAATCTCCTCTGTCAATTGACCATACATCTAGGGTTTCTTTCTTGGCCTCTCCACCAGTTCTGCCTCTTTGGTTTCCAGTAAATTGGGCTCCTTCTTGTCATCCACAAAGTAATTATGTACCAAAAACTCTTCCCATGTTTTTTTATGTTTCTTCAAAACCTTCGTCATGATAATTTTGACAAGACTGTGATGATAGAGTTTCTCCTCTATATGTGTTGCCCTCTCCTTGGCACAAGTAGCCATCTTCAACAAAGACATTCTAAGATGATATGGTAAATTCAAGGGTTTGTCTTGGAAATGGTCAAGGAGACAAATATGAAACAGAAAAGATAACCTGAAATGACCTTCACAAGTGATTTACTTTTGAAGCTAGTACTTACTTCTAAGGTAATCCTACGGAATTCCCTTGCTCCAGTCCGAGATTGCATGCTATTTTCTGAGGAAAGGTGTGCAAATGTCCTTCATGACTCACTAATTTTTAAACAGACGCTCTCCTTCTCATCTGATTCCACAAGCTTGGGCTACTATCTCCTCTGTCAATATCAACTTAACATTACCCACCCTCACCCTATCGCCATTTAAATTTAAGGCAAAAGACTTAGTCACATCTGAGTTATTCCTGCTAAACTTTAGGAATATAGGCATCCATCTTCCTTCTCCAACCCTTCCTTACTCTATGGGTAAGCATCCAGTAATGCAGGACCTTGAGGTTTGAACTTGATGGTGGACCGCATTTTCAACATCAGCTAGGAGTGGGAGAGAGTAGAGTTTGATTCAGTTCACTGATATGCTTCTAAGACCATGCTAGATAATTCAAAACCCAATAAAAACAAGAATGGCTTAATTTAAGAAAGGTTTAGGGTAATGAGGCAACTTCGAATGATGTGAAACATGATCATGATTGCCATCATTATCTGTTCTATGGAATAAGTGTTGGGAAGATAATCGATGTACACATTAGAATAATAATCAAGAATGGGAACTCATGTTGTGACACAAATGGCTCATAACTGCCTTATTCTACGAGGGTGGCCATGACTCGTACTCATGAAAATTAAAAACTGTCATACCATTACCTTTTTTACCTTAAGTATTCTGATGCCAAACATACCCGCTCGATCTTACCTTACAATGGTCGAGTACCTTGGGTGACGACTGCACTTTCTTTGGAATAATAAACCACTTTGAAAACATATCATATGCAATATTGTGTAGTTACGTGGCCTCAATTAATGATGAAGATGATCAATAATTTCTAGATTATTTAGGATAATGTTATGGTTGAAATTTGTTCTTTAGGAAATAAGTGATTTTACTACAGGAAATGCATCTGCTGAACTTCTCTGCAAGAAACTGTGTTCTCCTCTCTTTTTTTGTACAATTTATTGCACATGAATATAGGTGTGAGGTTGAATGTGCAATGATCTCGTTGAATTACCAACCATTAAGGTCAGTTGTTAACCAATGCGAGGTCCATCACCATTAATGAGATTGAGGACTTTTATCACAAAAAATTGATCATCTAGCCTTGATTTACTAGATGGATCAAAGTACACCTTGTAAGGCCAAGTTTAACATAGTAAAATTGCTTTCACTGTGAGAAATTACTTAATAAACCACATTTGTTAAGTAATTTATAATTAAACCCATGAAGAATAATTAAATAAATCACTATTTATTTAATTATATTCTAGGAATAATTAATTAAACCATTGTTTAATTAATATTAGTTGTCACATTTGACCCCGTTATGAAAAATAAATAGATAAATTATTAATTGTCTTATTTTTCTCTAGGAATAATTAATTAATCACTAATTAATTATTATTCCTTGTCATGTTTGACTAAATCCCTCATGAATAATTAAATAAATAGTTATTTGTTTATTATTCCTTGACCATATTTCTTGATATGATAAATAAATCATCTATTTATTTATTATTTCTAAATAAAATTTTAAATATTTTTTCACTCCTAACCAAATATAATAAAATATTCCAAGTGGTTATTTCTAGAATGGCGTTAATAATATTTTGTTATTGCTCATTATTCAAGGATAACCTAATAGTTTGTTATAAATAAAATGGTTTTCCATTCATTATTCACTTTTGATCATTTTCATTGTTGCACTCACTGTTTTAACTCTGATTATTATCATTGTCGCACACCATTTTGCTTTTCCATTTGAGTTCTCACTGAGCTCAAATATTTCATTTGCTGGGTTTTACACATTATAAAGGAGAGAGACTATCAAAAAGCTGAAGATATTTGAGGATATCCAAGAACCCATCCCATAGAGGGGGACTGGTAACATTTATTTGTTCCCTTCACAGATGTTTAATAAAATATATTCTTTATGTATCTAGTTTCCATTGGATTATTGGAGTTACCCGCATTTATTATTATTTCATTTTTTTGTTTAACTATGATCATGGCATAGATCAGGGCTTGTTGAAAGTGCAACAAGATGATGGAGCTTAGTGAAAAGAAGTCGCCTTCACCAAGTGGGCCCGCAGGCTATTTTTGGCGCAAAGTCTATTTTTAGACTATGTCTATTTTTAGACATATGGATCATGGTCTATGAGTTGCAGGATGCTATTTATGGATGATTGGTCATGTTGGTAAAAATAGATGGACCTCTATTTTTAGACATATGGGCGGAGTCTATTTTTAGACTGCCAGTCCAAAAATAGAACAGTTGAATATTATTAGCTCTTAATAATATTTGGACTATAAACATTATCTTATCCTCTTGTAGCACTTCACGTTCGAGCTTACGGATGTGGCACTGCACTGTCAGAGTAATACACTTTTCTTATGGGTTAGTTGAGCTATTGCATGAAGGACTTCAGTTAGAACTCAAGTGATTGAGTTTGGTGGAGTTGATTGAGGAGTTGATGGAGTTGTGTTTAGTTTGACTTAGTTGAACTGGTTGGATTTAGTCTAATTGCCAAATACACTAGTGGTGAGTCATTTGAATTAATTATTAATTAATTCACTAATTATTAACTCATAAATAAACTAAAGAATACATCAGTTAAGTCAGTGCATGGACAGTTTAGTGGAGACAAGTGTTAGAGGTGAGTGAAAGGGCAAGACAACTATCAGTTGTGACTATAGTTGTGCATGGGATTTGCACAATCAGTGGATTGAGATTGCCAATGAGTATTTCATAATGCAACACAAGGTAAATAAGAGTTGGGATCATCCATTCTCATCTATTCTCATGCAGGATTGTGCAGTGGAGGCAGGCAACAGTGGAGGAGATTTGAACTTGTGGCTTGTTCAGATCTGAGCTAGTTTGTGTGTAGCATGTGGAGATAGTACTGAGTACTTGTGAGGAGTATTGTACTATGTATTGTTACATGTTCTCTAGTTGGGGGTTTTCAGTTGTATGCTTTCCCCATTACATACTGTGTTGATATGTGTGATTGATGTTTCAATGTGCGCATGCAATTGTTTTCTTAATTCCGCAAATTGATGATCAATGGTAGAGGAGGTTATGTATTAAGCATGCATTCTGCAAATAGTTATAATCAGGATAATCTCTGTGAATGTTATATTATTCAAATTTCTACAAGGATTTGGAAGGTTTTGTTTCTATCATTTGTTGTTGATCTACAACTTTTAGTAGCCATTTATATTTTTAATACTATTTCTCATCCACAGTCTTACGTGATTTCTTTTCATACACATATGAGAAGAAAACATTATAACAAGGACCAAGGTACATCTGATGCATCCTATCAGGTGTGAATGTATGAGATGTTGTTGAACCCCCTGTAGGATCCAATAGTCAAGGAGCTATGATGAATCTCCATTGCTACTGATGAGATAGCCTATCACTAAGGTATACAAGCTTCAAGGCATGAAAAGTCTCTAATCTAGAACCAAGATAATTTTCTGATGTCGATGGGCCAAGATTGTTGAAAGGAGGGCCTTAAGAGATCCCACATTAGTCCAGAACGAGCAAACCAAAAATTAACTAAAAGACAAATTTTATTTTGAGGATCCCGAACGATCTACTATCTTGTGATTTTAATGAGCCCAGGGAAGTTCATGCTCCTGGCATTCCAATTTTAGAGAGTCTGAAATACTGAAAAAAAAAAATACTCCAAGGGGACTCATTTTTCATAGTTAGTCCATTGGGGTAGGAAAAATGGATAAAACTATACCTAATAGACATTCCTCTCATGGTTTACTGAGCACGAGATGGAAAAAAGTAAGCTCAGTTTATTATGGCAGAAAATCAATAAGAGGTAGTGAAAGGAATGACTCCCTTTCCCACCATTTCCAATTATTTCTTCTTCACAATCTCTTCCACAAATTCCTCCTTATATTGGGGCTTTTGATATAGCTTGAGTCCATGCCCATTCACCAAGAAGGTAACATTTCCATCATTAGTTGTTTTAACCCAAACAGATCCATTATCAAAAACTTTCTCAATTTCATAGGGGCCCAGCCAATGTGTGTTAAATTTCCCTTTAAAATTCTTAAATTTTGAATCAAATAGAAATGCCCAATCTCCCTCTTTGAAATTGTTTTTCTTAATGTATCTGTCATTCCATTTAGCTTGTTGTTGTTGGATTAAATGAGTATGGTGAAAATCATCCCGCATAATCTCGTCCAACTCATTAAGCCGCAAGATTCTTTGCTAATGTTCTTCATTAAGGTTTATGCCCAAATCTATTGCCATCTTAAAAGTTCTGATAAAAAATTCAATTTGATTAAAACTTGTTTTCCATACACCAGTTCATATGGACAGAAGGCGGTGGTGTTTCTCCATGTGATCCTGTAGGCCCATAATGCCTCCGAAAGTCAATCAGACCAATTCTTCTTATGTAATTGCACTGCCTTTTTCAGGATTGTCTCCAACACTTTATTTTTTTATTCCTGTTAGCTTAGGGGATCCTAACCCAGGTTCAGAGTTAGCTACACCAACTAACAAATCCCTACACCACTGGCCCTTTCGGTAATAACCTGCATAGTGCAGGCTACAACCTCACCCGAAGCAGTATGGGGGGATGCTAGAACCATGTTTCTAAATCTAGAGACTAGTGTGATGTCTTTTATCACCTTAGATCTGCCTTCGCACAGATCGATACACCCTTAGGGCTCGTTGCTGCAACTCTATTAAAATAGCCTTCAGACCTTCACAAAGGTCTACAATTGGTCTTTGGGGACCTTTAACAATCACTTTGTCTACTTTCACACATCAGAGAACAACCCTAAATTAGCTTTCGCGCAAATCTACTTAAGTTATTAGTAAACATAATAGAATTCATGAGAGTCTTTGTGAAATTACTTAAACATGAATTGCGTGCATTAATAACAGTTATTCAAGAGAGTCACACAACATTCAATCAATGCTTCATAAAACATATCATTCATCGACAACATATAGCATTAACATAAATAAACATAAATACACAAGAATTATTCAGTAAATGCTTTTATTGATCTTAAATTTAAGGTTACAAACTCAAAACCACCATGCGCACACAACATCAAGGGTCCATGCACTCAGTTGTGGACTCTACCTAGGCCTATATGCGCTCAGCTGTAGAGCTTTTCTTCTCCTATCTGACCCACTTCTCTTTGTTGTCACTTCTTATTAATTTTCATCCATCTATTACTTCATTGCCTTAGACTCCCCAAGACACACATATTTATAGCTTTTTTCATACAATTCCATGGACCACGGACCATGGGTGAATCTCAAAACTGACTCAAACTTTACATAAAATAAGGGGCTAAATCTCTTTGAGTCCTAATCATCTACACACTCTGCATCCATAAATCACAGAGACTTTACATTATTTACAAAAAATGAACCAAAACTTGGGTTATCTTAACCTTGAAAATGACCCAGGGGACCCCATCCTAACAGCCCCCCAACACAAAGATCATGACTCACACTCGAGTCACTCTACTAGTGCTACGATCTTAATGTGAAGACCTCCCAACTCTGCCTAGATCACTACGACTTTGGTAGCGCTCTACGTTGCTGCCTACTTGACTTCCTCAACTCGTTTTTTTGTGGCTAGTCCTTCTATGACCAGTCTCATCATCTATTGTTTTTGCTACAATCGTTTGAGCTTATCCTAAATAGTATTCATGACTTGATAAGCCTCCTCTAACCAAAGCTACAACCTAGCCTTTAGCAATACCTCTTTCTTCTGTGCTTCCTCCACTTGTGCTAGGAGTTGCTTTCCTTCCTACAATTTAGCAAGGCGTTGCGTTGGTACTATGGTTCGTGTACTCACCCTAACTTCATCATATTGCCGATGTAGCTCCCTTATCTTTGTGTTCAGTGTCTACAAGTTTGATCCTCTTGTAGATTGGTCACAAGCTCCATAGCCTTCTCAAACAGCGTCATACAGTCAGTGATGATGGCATTCTATGTAGCCATTTTTTCCTTTATCATAGCTTCGTGCTGCTCTAAGACCTCAGGCGGAGTTGTGGGTGGACTGTAACTGTAGCTCTGTAATCTTCATGTTGAGATCAAATGCGACTCAACCAACCTCTGATTTAGCCTCACGCACACCAACAGCTAGTTTTTTGATCTTTGCTTCTGGCTATGCATCCTCTGGATGTGAAGTCTGAGCACTATTTTGCATGCCTCTTCTACTACTAACTCCAGACTAGAACTGCACATCCGAAGTGCCTCCTTTTCCTTAAAATATTACGTCTTTTAAATGAACATTTCCTCATGGTTCACTTTGTACTCACTGATAAGGTTGAAGGTGTGTTGTTCCCTAGTTTTTAATTCATCTGCCACCCCTATATGTAATGCATAGAGGGTCTCATTGGAGAGACCCGCTATATTCAAACCGATGTTCTTGATTGTACTCAGGATAATGCAATCATCGCCCATCTTTGCATGAAGGGACCCATTTGGCAATGTTATAGTTTTAAGGTCTAGGGTCCTTACTAACTTTGCTACTTGGTTTGTCCTCGTTGCCAGGCTCACTTGCTCCGTGCTTTCTTGTTTGGTGCCCACCTATATTATGCTTGCCTAGATCTGCAGCTCACATAGATCCTTTTGGATTCTCCCCAACATTTGCATGTATTGCTGCTCAAATTGTTGTAGCACCTTGGTTGTGGTATCCCTAATTTTATCCCTGATCTCATCGAGATCACCTTCTGTTAACACCATGGTATCACTCTACGACTTATCTAATTTATGCTTCTTCCTTGTACCACCTTGATACTCCTTGTTGTGTCTCTTCAAAATAAATGGGGTGCTCTGCTCCTCATCCCCTCTGCTGCCTTGTTTTGAAAGTTCTTCCTCCTCTGTCTCTGGTGAAGATGACTTGTCACCTTTTTGTTACTCGTGCTAGTCCTATTCCGCCTACTCCTTGGCAGTGCATTCTTGCTCCACACAAGCCTTTTCTGCGACTTCCTTCTTTTTCTGGTCTGCAAGTGTATGCACAGCTTTCTTAGCTGCCTCCTTTCTTTTCTGCACAACATAACTTCTCGTGCCTTTGCTTCATCTAGCATCTAAGTCTAACGAGGTGTGCCACTCTATAGGTCATTTTGAGATAACCTCCTACACATGTACTTCTGTGACCAAATAGGGAAATTCATGTCATTTCTACTATGGATCCTTTCGCACCTAGATATACACTTTGTAGAAGTCAGCCTTGAATGTCCCATAGGGTGACAACTACGTGAACAAGGTTGGGGACAACCTTGGACGCCGATTTTTGGCCATGCAAAGACTCATTTCCATAAGAACCAGAAATATATTGATCTTGCTAATTCGTGTGGCATCTTTTGTTGCCCATAAGGAAGCAAATTGTGTTGCCTCTAACAATCCTTCCTCTAGTGGAGGAAACTGACTATACTCTGGCAATTCCCATGCAACTAACATAATGGATAGCAATAACCAAGCATAGTGGAGTGACTTGGTCTCATCCTAGGCTTTGCAGCAGTTTTCCAGGAATCCTGACAAAGATATCTCGCCCAATTGAACTATACACCTTTCATGCACTATTTAGCGAGGGAAACTACAGGCATCATAACTTCATATGTGCAACATTTCCTCATCACCTTCCCTGCTAAAATTTGGGCAGCCAATTGAACTGTTAGGCCTGTTATAGACATAATTTAATACCATCGCAACTTATTCACAAGGCCATAACCCCTCTTGATTCTTTCGGTGACATCTTTCTCCCTAGTCTTTTCACCAAACTCCTTAGTCGGGTTCACGCCTTATAAGGCAGGTGCGTGATTCTATGAATAAGCATGTCTGTAATGGGTATAGGCCCTCCTAGCCATAGAAAGCCATTGTGCACCAATGTGAGAAGCTGGCTCACACAGATTGTGTTAATGGGGGTGTGGTGATAATGTGGCACCCATAGTAAATTGAGCAACCTTGAGTGCTCGACACTGCTGACCCATTCCTCCGCTTTCAAGATGGGCGATTTCTTTATTAGGATTGAAACAGAACAGGTCGATTACATAGAGATTTGACCAAACCAGATGTGCATGTAGGAACTTTTGGTCACTGTCAAATCATATCTCTCTGAACCAGCTTCCCAATGCCTATCACGGTTCCCAATTCCGACTCTGGTTGCTCATCTTACGCTGAAAACAAAAACTACCTATGACCTCCAGAACCTACATACAAAAACCCAAAACCACCAATGTCCACTTCAATGAGAAAAACCTCCTTTCAAAACCCACAAGGTGCATTGAAACTTCCTCCAATGAGTTTAGGAATGCATTTGTTCTAATTTAGGGTTCTTGGGCCTCGGTCCGTTCAGGTCTTCACTCCTTAGGATAACACCATGGTCCTCGAATTAATGTTTTTAAACAAACATCATAAAAAAACACATAAAAAGACTTTGGATAGGCCGCAGACTATTAGCGATTAGCTAACCAGGTGAAGGGCAATGATAGCACATGTGAGCAGTTGGCATAGCCATGGTTAGCATACTGATGGTTTCCTTGCCAACTGGCGGTGCTCCGGCAGTTCCGGTTGACATAGCTTGTAACCTGTTCACATATCCCAACATGCACGGTTTCCAAACCTGGAGGTTAACATACCCTGATGGCTTATCAAAACTCTGCTATGATTACATTAACTCTACGGTGAGCTCCAGCCCTGTTCACATGTTACCACTACTCGCAGTCTTCTCCCGTGTGGTTAAGGCTGGTGGTTTAGGACTGTGATTTTGTTTTATAATGTTTTTTTTTGTAATGCTTTAACATATTCCATAGCCCGAGAGTTGTTACATGGGTTTTATACTTAGGAAATTGGGTTTTATAATATTTTTATAATGCAATGAGGTTGATAGGTATAGGATGAGGGTTAGGCCTTTTTAGCATAGGTTCAATGTATTTTGGTGCATGGATTTGGGTTAAGGATTAGGTTATGGGTTTTAGGATTAGGTTTATATTAGGTTAAAAAAAAAACCTTTTACATCAAATTGTCATAGAATGACATTTGCAACATTCGTCACATGACAACGACAACCAAAACCTATAATATGGACGACAAACCCACGTCGACACAAAATCTTCTGAAGTGGACGATAAACTCATGTTGGCACCAACTCCTGCAAAGTGAATGGTAAACCCATATTGATGACCCAAATCTTGTGAGGTAGACGACAAACACATGTCGACGACCAAATCTTGGAGGAACTGATGACAACCATATGTCGATAGCCAGGTGAAAAATCATGTCAATTGAACACCATGAAAAACCATAAACAACACTATAAAAACTGACGACACTGAACTGAATGTTGATGACAACACTAAACACTGATGATGAACCTGTGCAACTGATATGAAAAGACCCTCTTGGATCAATCCTCTCCACTTGAAAGCTTTTGGACAACAAAAGTTTGACTAAACAAATAGTCGATGAGGGTAGAGCTCCCTCACTTTCCACCTTGCCCTGATGATGTACCAACACATTCGATCAATCACCTAAAAGTGATGACCTTGATGACGCTGACCATGGTACATTTTGAGTCAGTGACCTGTTCCATTCATCTGCAGTATGAGAAACTTGCGACGATGGTCAAACAACTTGTTATGAACATGGAAATTGATTTATTTCCATGAAGAACCATGAGTTAGTGATTCATAATCATCTTTGAAAACAGTCTCTACAGGATATTGTTCAATACCATTGACATGTATTAACAATCTATTTTGCGGAATAACAGAGACAATCAAAGATGTTTTTGACATCAAATAACTACTTGACATGACATACTTTCTTGATTCCTGATTACTAAGTGAACTTGCTGCAATGAACCCATCAAATTGTAAGGTGAGAATTGCTGCAACTTAGTTTGTCTTTGAAAGTATTGAATTAGTTGTTGATTTGTTTGAATCACTTTTTCCTTATTCATTAAATGATGTTTCCATTGATGAGCAACAATATTCAAGTGATTTTTACTTTTATGTGCGCTGACAATAAATTCAACCCCATCTTTCTTAAGGTGATATTTATGTTCTCTCCTGTAAAATACTGCATCATGATCATAAAGATAAGGACTTCCTAAGACAACTCCACGTATGTCTACGGGAACCACATCTAATTCCACTTCATCAATGTAATTCGTTGTAATGGCAAATCTTAATCGACATTGTTTGGTGACTTTTATCTGAGTTGATTTATTTGGCCATCCTAATGGGTAAAGTCTTCGATGACTCTATGTTTCCAAACCCAATCTCTTAACTAAATATTTAGATATTAAATTCACCTGTGATCCACTATCAAACATTGTATGTATCTTTGTATGCTTAGAAGTTATCCTTATGTTAAACAATTCAATTGATCCGGATTTAAACAGGAACGAAACAAATTACAGAGATAACCATAAACATAGATATGCAACAGAAAGAATACTTCATTTCATTAATGTAAAATATTGAAATATTCTTACAAACAGTAATGGAAATAAACTAGCTAGGGCGATGGTAGCTTATCTCTGAGAAGAGATGTGGTGGCTACATGCCTCTGAATTGTCTTACAATGAGGCTTGAAGGCCTATTTATTGTTTAGAAACAATGGAAAACCCTTAACATTCCAAAACCTAACCCTAGAAGATGAAACAACCACTGTGGGCCTGTTTGGGTAAATTGGTACATCAAATTCCAGGCGGTCGTAACTTGCAATACGATCTCCATTTGACACATACAATACTCGTTATAAAAGATATATTCGATACTACAACTTTGGGAAAGGGCACTGGGCCATGGACCCATGTTGCCCCAGCATTTTCCAAAAAAGTCATTTAGGGCCTCAAAACGCTCCGGAAGTTAGGACCTGAAAATGCTAAAATAGTAGTTGTGCTACAATTAAGGACTGAAAATGCTGAGAGAAACAATGTGGGGGGTCTAGGTGGACTTAGCAGGTGGCCCCCAATATCCACCTGGATCATTCCTCCCCCCTTAAGGAGCAATGGTCCCCATTGCGTTGAGTTCATCCATGAGATGAGGAAACTTCTGCTGAACTTGGTCCCTGGTGAGCCACTTGCCTTGGTGAAGGAGTTAGCCTACTTTGACAACTCGATACAGTTGGATATTCTGTTGGTGAGTGTTCTTGATCTGTGTGTCCATGATCTAATCAGTTGCAGCTTGTTCCATGCAATCTAGATTTAACTCTATGGGTGTGAGCTATTCTGCAATGTTGGATTTGTCTAGTAATGATGGAAGGTATGGCTGAAGGCAGTCCACATTGAACACTGGGTGTAAGCCAAGGAATGGCGGAACGCTGAGCTCAAATGCATTGTCTCCCACACCCTTAGTAATGGCGTAAGGACCATATCAGAGTGGTCTCAGTTTCCGATAGGCTCCAGTAAGGCGTTCCTTTTGCAAATGCAACCAGAATTTGTCGCCCACCTGAAACTTGTGTGGAACCCGATGTTGATCATGGTGTTGCTTGTACTTGTCATTTGATTTCTCCAGAATGTCATGGACTTGTTGGAAAATATGTTGGATGTGCTCAATGAAGCTGGTTGCCTTGTCTGTTTCGGACTAGACATGAGCTGAATTTGTATGAGTAGCTGCAAGTGGCATGGCCACATCAATTGGGCATAGTGGCTGGAATCCCAAGCCCACCTGAAAAGGGTTGTAACCAGTCGAGCTGTGAAGAGCTCAGTTGTAGCTGTGTTGAACATAAGGGAGGCTCTCGTCCCATGTGCATGGATTCTTTGAGTTGTACATGCACAGAATGTGTACAATCATCCTATTAACAACCTCTGTTTGGCCATCAGTTTGAGGATTGAAGGCTGTGGACTTAGAGAGTTTGGTGTCCAGCATTGACTAGAGACTAGACCAAAATCTATTGAGGAACTGACTATCCCGATCTGAGATGATAGACTGTGGGATCCCAAAGTGCACCACACTCATTCAAAGAAGATTTTAGCAGTGGCTTCTGCTGTGATATTCTTCTGGCAGGCCGCCATAATGGCCATCTTCGAGAACATGTCGACGACCACAAAAACGCAGTCATTTCCATGCTTAGTGGAAGGAAGGCTTGACATGTAATCCATGGAGATGGATTCCCAAGGTCGATTAGGGGTA
>APFE031097493.1:0-12615 GCA_000404065.3 Pinus taeda
TTTGCAATTGATTAGCTAGGCTTTGAAGTTTCTCAAAATTAGACCAAACCTCGTGCTCAAGTTTTGAAGACTGTGATGTAGCAGAAGGTTGATTAAACAAAGACTTTGAGGTGGGTAGGTATGAATCAAACTTTATGGGATCAAATACTTCCTCTGTAAGACAAGACTAAGACTTCGAACAAAATAGGGATATCTCCAATTTAATGTCAAAGAGAATATCCTCAATACTAAGTGTCTGATCTGGCAAGGAAATGGTCCTTTCCAATTTTGTGATTTTAGTTTCAGGGAAAGGGAATTTAGGCTTTCTTAATAATCTTTTAGGATCATCAACCAGAGAAGGAGGATTTGGGTCAAGGTTTAACCTGGTATATCTTTTCATGTTATCTAGAATGGAATTATAGATCTGATTAAACCTTATAGTGAACTCTTGAACCATCATGGCAAGATTTGCACCCTTAGTATTACTTGGTCAGTTGGCAGCTTTACCTCAGACCTATGGCCAAAGACTTCTTCTTTTTGATGGCATCGCGAGAGTCACAACACAACAAAATATTGACAAAATGGATGATTTCATTGAATTGGAGGAGGTTTCATGTTATCTGAAATGGAATTATAAATCTGATTAAACCTTATAGTGAACTCTTGAACCATCTCATTAGGATTCCTTTTCAATGTGTTGTATTTTGCCAAGATCTACAATGGATTTTTATTTTCCCGCCCCCTGGTTAAGAACAACTCATTTAACCTCTGAGGAGTATCAATGGAGCCTGCTGCCAAACCACAGAACCATTTTTTCACATCTCCACAAAAACTTTGAGCCATTAGTCTCATTTTGGCATTGTCATCATCAACATCCTCTAAGTCAATGAAATCATCCATTTTGTCAATATTTTGTTGTGTTGTGACTCCCGGAATGCCATCAAAAAGAGGAAGTATTTGGCCATAGGTCTGAGGTAAAGCTGCCAACTGACCAGGTAATACTAAGGGTGCAAATCTTGCCATGACTGTTGCGGAATGGTGAATGGGAACTACAATGGGTTGAGTTGGTTGAGATGAAGATGGAGGCATGGATACAGTTGTTTTCGGAGGTGCGATATGGGGTATGGCAGAATATAAGCTTTCAAGTTGATACTGAATATAGGCTTTTTCTGCAGTAATTTGCAATTGATCGGCTAGGCTTTGAAGTTTCTCAAAATTAGACCAAACCTCGTGCTCAAGTTTTGAAGATTGTGATGTAGCAGAAGGTTGATTAAACAAAGACTTTGAGGTGGGTAGGTATGAATCAAACTTTATGGGATCAAATGATTCCTCTGTAAGACAAGACTAAGTCTTCGTAGGAAATAGGGATAGCTAAAATTTAATGTCAAAAAGAATATCCTCAATACTAAGTGTCTGATCTGGCAAGGTAGTGGTCATTTCCAATTTTGTGATTTCAGTCTCAGGGAAAGGGAATTTAGGCTTTCTTAATAATCTTTCAAGATCATCAAGCAAAGAAGGAGGGTTTGGGTCAAGGTTTGACCTTGTATATCTTTTCATAGCCAGTATCTTAACAGGGTCAAATCTATATGAAGTAAAAAACATGAGACTTTGATAGGAACAAAGATATCTTTAAATTTCATAGTGAAAGAAAGTTTCCAATAGAGAAATTTAAATTGGTAATGATTGAAAGCTTACCAATGGAATGAAATCTGATTGAACTTGTGATTTGTAACCTTGTTCACTTTTTTCACAAGCTATGAATATCTTCGACTGAATCAGCTGGATCAGGATGCATAATTTTGTCTTTTTTGTCTCCTTGAAGCTAGCTCTACACTGTAGACACTGCCATTGCGGAATCAAACTTTATGAAACTTAGTCCCATCATCCAGAGGACCAAATTCCAATGAAAACTAGTCATACACCCAGGGAAAGTGAACCTTTCATTCCCTGGCAACAGCACCAACATGTTATCACTCATCCAGATCTCCAAGGCTAAGGAAGAGTCCAACTGAGGTAACCACAGACCAATCTTTTGACTTGGTAGCTAGCCCTACCAAGTCGGAGAGGGTTCTCTCTAAAGGCTCACAGCCAAGAGGGCTGGATGGATTAGGGTTTTAGGCTAGATATATTAGCTCAGGGTTTTGATTTGATTGGAATAGTCATTGGATGAGTGAATTAGGGCAGAGAGTGAACTAGGTCAGGGCATGAGAGAATCAGAATTGCAGGCATCTGATGGGGCAAGGTAAGAAAGTTACTTTGACACTTTGTAGTATATTGATGAAATGGTTTAGATTGGCGAGGTGCTAAAAAGAGCATCAAAATCATGAATTCTTTTTAAACTGAAGAAATGAAACAATTTATGATGATTTTCCCAAAAAAAAGCATAGAAGATGTATTCTTCTTATCACACATTGAAAATCAAACACATTTAGAATTGAAATGGATCATGGAAGATACAAAACATTCACACACATGTAATTGAAGAAGAAACAATATCAAAATACCATGCCACAGGAATCCCACCAAAATAGTTACAACTCATCCAATATATTCCATGCCAAAGTCTGAAACACCAATACAATGTCCAATGGAGTCCAACCTATAGAATCGTTGAAAAAGTACATGATATAGGCCTCAAACAAACTCCTCCCAGCCATTAGGGGTCAAATCCATGAGAGGAGGAGCAGTTCCACCAAAATCTAAACTGATAGCTAGAGTGTAGGGCGGCCAAAGTGACTCATCCCTAATTACAATGAACTAATTCATTACACCTCATAGAGTCTATTTACCTAATGTATTTACCTTAGGTAATAGTAAAAAGACCATAATTACATTTACATGATCAATTACATCAGTAAAGTTGATTTCCTAAGAGGAAAATCAAATCTGGAGAAGAATAGTGAAAAATGAGGAAACTGGTCAAATGCGCAACATGACACTAGAACACGTAGGCGTAATGCACAAACGCACAGTGAAAACTCTATTTTGTTGGTTTCACTTGTCCAACTCAAAAATATCTCTTTTGTTGAGGTTGTTTGACCAAGACAAGAGCAAATGAGGGGAAAATGGATACCTTGAAGGCTTTAAATACTTGATAGCATTTGACTTTATTAATTTATAACCCATTTGCTAATGTTTTGAAAGTGTTTTTGAAACATTGCACTAATACCCTTTTCCTTGTGCTTTTGCTTTATAGATTGATCAATTGATATACATTGGGAATACTTTGACCTTTGACTTTTGGTCTTTTGGCATTATGGAATTGAGTTGTCAGCGTGAGAAAAATCAGATATTACATATAATAACATAAAACTACATAAATATAAAAAATAGAAATGCATCTTTGTTTTTTGGAATAAAATTACAAATTGGAATGAAATTCATACTTGAAATCAAAATTAGAACCTTTGGAAACCATGGTTACATGCTTGCAAATCCTCTTTAACTAAAAAAGGGATATTATTTAGTTCACTCTCATACTTTTCTAGCCTTATGTAGTGAAATGGTGTTTTATTGGACCTTGAAAAAATGAAACCTAGAGACCTAATGAAAACCTTGAGTGAGCAAACTTCAGGTGGACTTGACTGACACAAAAAATGATGAAATGAGCCTTGATGGTCAATGTATGCTCAGTAAGACACATGAAGGTGGGCCAACAAATATTGATTTTTTGAGAGAGAGAAGGGATTTTGACATAAGGCTACCATCAGTGAGTAAATTTTTTAAATGAGGACCTAAGTGGAATGACAAAAATGTCATAATGGGACCCTAATATGATATGAAATGAGGAGTTTTGATCATTGATGGCAGTATGAAAATACTGACTTTGACAAACTTCATCATGTTAAACTCCTATTTTTCAACATGCCAAGTCATTACATAGCCACATCAACATAATAGCCAGCTCATTAAGACAATTAACAAAAAAGGAAATTTAATTGATGTCTATCAATAGGTTGAAGATGTAATGATACTCCAACAAATCTAGCATGCAGTTGGGCTCGATTATCTACATCAACAGAAGGTGGTTATAGATTTAAAGGTAGTAGAGTCCTAATTGAATTCCAAATATTATAAAATAGAAAATCCCTATGAGGACTTTGTTAGTTAGAAGAGAAGTAGGAATAGTTCTCTGGAGTAGTGGATTGAATTTGGCCCAGGTGGCAAGATAATGTAAAGAGATCTTTTCTCTATAAATAAGTAGGTTTTTGACTTTGAGAAGGGTTGATGAAGAATGTGAAGACTGACCTTTTGTAATCTTTTTATCCTTTAATAGAAAATTTGCAGCAAATCTATTTTTGTACTTGAGATTCATGTTATGGCTTTCATGTGTTTTTATCATGTTGTTTTTAGTTTTACATGGTATCTTGATTACTTGGAAATCTTTCCAAACTGCGCCAATTTCCCTCATTTACTATGTATGACTGTGAATGTTAATTTGATATCAGTTTCAAAGCTATAGATGTCTCAACTTCCATCAAACACTGTTGTTGGACATAATTTATTTTAATTTGACTCCCATGCCCAATGGTGGCAGTCATCACATTTTTCTTCACCTACAAAACCACAAAAAAAGATCAGAGTTAGTCATCTGTTGTTTGAATTGTTTCAAGTAAATTTGACAAGTAATTTTGAGAGAGCCCCCTCAGATTGGAAGGGCTAACTTCCATTCCAAGTGGTCTGAAATAGTTACACTAGGTTAAAAGTTGAGACAACCCAATTCTTTCTAGCCCAATGATAACACTAGTTCGTAAACAAAATAACAAGCCTACATGTCGTTGGGCCTTATAAGAAGCTTGATGAAGTCCATAAGTTCCATAATGATGAATATAAGTGATGGACAATGGGTTTGCCCCTTGTTTTCCACATGATAAACCTGTGGTACTCCCAATGGGTGTGAGGGCACACAAGTGACCTCATGGGTCTCCAAGTAATTCAAAGATTCCTATATAAAATCTGTAAGGGCTCAAATGATGGTCTAAGTGATGCGACATCAACATACAAATTTTGGGTCATCTTCCAAGTGCATGGTACAACTTTTGGGTTGGTTGGGCAGAGGTGAACCAGGTGCATCTTCCTCGTCCAATAGGTGAATCTTGAGCAATCTCTGAACATCTCTTGGGATCCACAGAGTGTTGTTTACTATTGTGGAGGCCCATGGCTCTCAACACACCCTACATGTGCTAATGTAGCCCTCTGGAGGATTAGGACCCTGTATAGGGAGACCAAACCCAAAATGGAGACCACCTGCAACCCTGCATATGATCTAATGCGTTCCCTAGCCTTTCAGTACAACAAGTCATCAAGGAAATCAAGTAAAAGAGCTTACAAACCATGGACAACAGGTAGGGACTTCATAATGGCATGCCCTTTCATAGTGGGCTTTGGCATGTGCTAATGTCTTTAGACTCCAAATGGGGTTAACCAAATATCCTATTAGGCGGTTTATATTTCTAAAGGGGATAGTATGTCCAAGATACATCCTTTAAAGGGTGATGACATGCAATAAAGAGATGAATGGAGTAGGGGATGAAAAGGGGCAGCCTTGGGCCACATGCTGGGGTACAAGGGTAGCTAATAAAATGGAAGCCCACACTTGGGTATATTATGTATAGGAAGGAGAAATTGTGGTACATGAGGTGCCTTGACCTTGATTTTTCCACCCTTTTTTATTTGCCTTTTTCATTTTATGATTTTTATTTAATTGGTTACTTGGGTCTCAAGGAATAAAAGCATGTTTTGTGTGATATAGCAGTGGATACCACCTTTAAGGTAGGGTTTTTCATTGCCCACCAAGGGTTGGGACAATCATGGGTTCCTAAATGATAAAGGCAGCTCATCTAGGGCAGGTAGGAACCAGGGTTATGGCCATGATGATGGGGTAGAGCTCATGTTTTTACTTTTGCCCACATGTTAAATGTTTTTGTCCCGATAATCTTTTTCATTTTGTGGTACATCTTTCTGTTGAATGTGGCCAATTATGCTTTTATCTTTCTTTTCAGCCACATCTATCTCTGAGGCATCATTCCAGGCCCAACCCAAGGTTTGGGCAAGGGGAAGGGGAAGGCTAACTCTATGTGGACTTAGTGGAGGAATGTCGACCCAGGTGGGAGAAATGGTAAATGGAGTTTGTTGTCGCACAGAATGTCTAGGCACCTCAACAACGTCTCAGATTGGAGGTTGTCACCCTGATCTCCAATCTCTTTGTTTAAGTTGTTTCCCAACAACAGGCTAAGGGGGTTAGGCCCTACGGAAATTGGATGAAGGAGAACTAGTTGGGAACCAACCAGTTCAGGAGACACAGTCAAGCAACGAAGTACTTGTTTTAGATTTAGCAAGGCTTATAAGATTCAATTGGATTTAAACGACTGATACTAGTGCCTCATGGAGTCAACATTTTTGCTATGAAATTTAGGACCAAGTAATTGATTAGCCATTGTTGTTTGGATGAATAACTATCTTATATGAAATGCAGCTCCTAAAACTAATGTGAGATGTAGGAATCTTGGTTAGTTAAATGTCTATCTAAGTTTTAACCCATCAATCATTTCTATATTGAGCCTAATTTTAGTAAATGGAAGAGATAAGATAAGGTGAAGCACACTAAAGTGTGATTAACAATACCTCTCATGAAAATATAACATACCTGGTGCCTCCAGCGTTGCAAAGAGTTGTGACTCTGACGACTGCAAGGTCATCGTTTTAAGTACTATTAAAAGAAGTCTTCTCAAGCAAAGATTGATGGGTA
This sequence comes from Pinus taeda, assembly GCA_000404065.3. Lineage (NCBI taxonomy): Eukaryota > Viridiplantae > Streptophyta > Pinopsida > Pinales > Pinaceae > Pinus > Pinus taeda. The sequence goes on from APFE031097493.1 coordinate 6,728, forward strand.
CCTATTATTCTATCAACCAAGCTTATGCTGGGGAGTAAATTTTGATTATGCAAAACTAATTTAATATGGAAATGTACGAGATGACTAAAATATGAGATGAATTTAGATTCAAGGAATGAAAGCGTTTATGCTATGATATGCTTCAGAGTTTATGAACGATGAACTTCTCAGCAATATCACGATATAATGCTCAATTAAACCACAAGCTTATCACTTCAAATATTTTTAATGTGATTATAGCTTAAAGAGAACAAAAGCTTCTTCACAATTTAATATCACTACCAATTATATAGAGGCTCAACCACTAAATCTAGGAAACAAAAGATATGCAATTTACTAGAATTCCGTGAAATAGTACTCAATAATTACTTGAAAATTTCCCAAAAAATTAATATGCAATAAATATGCAATAATTCAAGTAATTAAACAACGCTTAGAATTGATTAAATAACAAGCAATCTCAATAGACGTCAAGCATAAAACATCTTTAGCATGCAAAAAGACTTGAGCAATTAAATTTCAAAATTAAATACCATAAAGAGCCATGAAATTCAAATGCTAAACACTTCAAACAATTTTGGAATTAAAATGATTTTTCTTAAGTGACCCAAATCCAAAAAAAATTATTGTTTTTCTATAGTCAAACTTTAGAGATAATTTAAAAAATATTTAAATTTGTTTTGACTATATGAAAAGCAAGCTCCAAAAAAAAATGAATTCTTTTGTGAGACTCTGTTGGCATTATGAGATAAGTGTTGTCCTTGATGGCAAACCACACAGATGACAAATCATTGTGCAAGGATTAGTCTACAAGAATGAAGAGAATATCAATATATGCAGGTTCATTATGACAAAGCCGCGTATACACGCGGGTTAGGCATTACCAAGTCGCGTATGCGTATGCACGCTCATTCATGAAAAGAAAAGCGCGTATATGTTGGAAAACTTACCTTTGGTCGGTGGCGGTTAGTCCTTGGAACTTGAACCTATGGTTTTGGACCATGGTACCTCGTCAGATGTGTTGATCCCTAGTATTGGATGCATGGTATTGGTTTGTCATGGTTTTGGACCACGGTATTGAGCAAGGCCTAAGACTATAAAAGGAAAAGAAGATCATTAGGCAAACTAATTGAGAAAGTCTTGAATATCTGATGAAGGAGGAGATCCAGAATGCAGGTTATGGGTTGCTTGATCTAAGCTAAGGAGAGATCTCACAAGTTGATGGAGAACAAGATCTAAGGAGAGATCAGGATCAAATGGTTTGAAATGAACTATCTCTATATGATTGATTATGTTTATTCTAGATCTGTAAACTGATGCATGTAATGATCTAAACTGCTTATAACTTAAGTTTGAAATCGCTGCAAGTCATGATTGAATATTTATAGATCTATACGCGGGTTGGCTTTGGTAAAAGCGCGTATCTACGCGGGTTTGGTTTGTCCAAGTAGCGTATGCACTTTAATGCATGATTTTGATGATACAGTTGGTTCTGAATAGTGTTGCAGAGTTCAGGGTTTTGCTCTGTGTTCTGGTGATTGCTTTTGGTTGACAGGGTTCAGTGATTCAGTATTGGGTGATTCAAAGATTGATAATTCTAGTATTGATTGATTGTGTGCTTCAATGATATTGATGGGTCCAGTATGAAATTGGATGAAACGTGGCCTTCAGATGATAGAGTTGTGTTTCAGTGTATCCAGTCTGAAAATTTATGAAACGTGGTACCTGGAGGAGAGAAGATTGTAGGTCAGCACCTACGTACTAGTATTTTGGCTAGTGCAAGAGCTAAGGGGGTTGTAGCTCCCTTCCAGGAGAAGCTGGAAAACGAGAGAGAGTTGTAGCTCTCTGCAGGTCGCAGCCTGTGTACTGGTAAAGCACTGCACCAGTACATTGTAAAAAGAAGTTTCTTATTAAAGGAAGATATTCACCCCCCCTCTCAGTATTATTTCCAACAATTGGTATCAGAGCAGGTCCTTTGGTAGAAGCTTGATCGCTTGAAGGAGATCCGTGGAACAATGGGAAAGAAGCTTAAGAAGAAAGCACCGAAGAAGAAGAAGACATCTCAGAAGAACTATGAGAGTGGGAGAATTGATTGGGGATTAGGCATAAGAAGCTCTTCAGATTCAGAATCAGATGAAGATGAACTATCAGGTATGAATTTGTTATTCTCTGATGTTCCATCTATCTTTCCAAATGGAAGAGATGAAAGTGATAGTGAAACAACTGAACTTGCTCTTATGGGTGAAGAAGAAAGATATCAAATAGAGGCATAATTTAAAAGGCTTTTAGACATAATCAAAGATCAACAAGATCTTTTGAACAAAAGGGAATGTGAAACAACTGAACTTACTCTTATGGGTGAACAAGAGAGATATCAAATAGAGGTAGAATTTAAAAGGCTTTCAGACACAATCAAAGATCAACAAGATCTATTGAACAAAAGGGAATGCGACTTCAAAGAAGAAACTACCAAACTGAAGGCCAACCTGAAGTTATTCACGGATAAATATCTAAAGTTGCTACATCACAAACCAGAGGAAGAAAGCAAGATAAGGAAGTCCTACAAGGACAAACTTCAAAAGATGCATGATGAAGTAACGTCTCTAAGAAAAGAAGTCAATGAAAATAACACAACAATCAAGAATCTCAGAGATAGATCCAGTGATTATGAAAGTCTTGAAGCTACAACCATCTCACTAAAAGAAGAACTTGAAGAAGCCAAAAGGAAGAATAAAGATCTACTCCAAACTATTGAAAAACATGAATCACAGCTGGAATGTGCCTCCAGAGTTCGTCAAATGCTGCAGAATGTAAATGAAGAACAAGAAAAGGAGATACTCAATCTAAGGCAACAAGTGGAAGAAGGAAGAAAGTCAGAAGAAATTTTGAAGAAGCAATGTCTTGAAAAGGAAGAGCAACATCAAGTAGAGGTAAAGATCTTGAAAGGTAAATTAGAAGAAAAGGATAAACTATTACGATTTCAAGATAGTACTAAAGTCTTGGATGATATCCTTAGTAGTCAAAGGTCTCTTGCTATCAAGATTGGACTTGGTTTTTGTGAATCGGCTGAAGGTGAATCTAATTCACAAGGTGAAGCAAGGAACTCTCAAGAAAAATCTAAAATGATCAACAAGGAAATGAGAAGTCAAATCCATCAGCAATCAAGGAAAGAAATTCCTCAAAGAAAATCTTTTACTCCTCCTATGAATAATGTTGAATGTTATGTATGTCATAATATTGGACATGTTACAGCTAGATGCAGAAGAAGAAGGGATCGAGACCATCATGCTCAAAGATCATCACATTCAAGGTACTTTAATGGATATTGTTTTGCTTGCAATATGTATGGTCACAAAGTTGCTGATTGCTACAGAAGGAATATGAAACATGTAAGATGCTATGCATGTAACAAGTTTGGACATAGAGCAAAATATTGCAAGAACAAATTTCATGATAAGAAGAAATCATCAACATGCTTGAAGGTATGGAAGAAGAAGGAAGTTCAGTCAGAAAGATGTGGCACAGCACAGGATTCTCAGCACAGCACAGTCATAACAGACTCAGGGGGAGCTGAAATTGTACAACTTCAGTGTCCTGAATCTCATACGCAAGTTTCATAAAGGAAAGTCGCGTATATACGCGATTTATACACTACAAAGTCGCGTATATGTTAGTATGAAGAAAAGCAGTGGGGACAGGCTCAGAAAAAGTGTCTGATATGATTCAGTCCATTATTTGCTCTATTGGTTAATAGTTACAGTCTGTTGAAGATGTGTGGAAATGCCTTTATACTTGTAAGATGTTTAAGAAGTATTTTGATCCTAACTTGATGATGATGATGTCTTGATGCTTGTTGCTGATTTATACATGATCAGATCTAACAGTAAACAGATGGCACAAGTTGAGGGGGAGCATATGCCTTTGATAATGCATTGTTGGCATTATGGTTAGTAATCCTTGATGATGATGCTTACATGGCTAAATAATGTATCTTGCTATGATATGGTTATGAGTGGTTCATGATAAATCTCATATGATTCTTGGGGTTACATAGTTAATGATCATATCACATTTGTGGATTGATGGTATATATATATATATGATGCTTACATGGTGATTTTCATAAGGATAAGGAGAAGTACAAAGCTTGTATACACAACATCATTACTTGATGCTGAGTCTCTCATGAAGATCATATAATACAGTTATGATGTAGAATTCCTATGGTAATTGGTGATCATGTCGATGAGGATTGTTGATGTTGATGATATAAAGAAGCCTTGACAAGTGATCTTGTGCTCAAGATACATAGTGCTGGATACATGCATGACTACTCAAAGTTGCATTGTTGGAGACATGAGATTGATATATGATGATAGGTTGATTCTCACATATGTTGATTGTTGATTATCAGATAAGGGACTCTCCCATGTAATGTTACATGAAGATCATGCAGATCTTGATGATGGTGACTATGGTGTTTTACACATATGATATAATGAGAGTGATTTTATGATGTTGTTATCTATCTGCAGACATACCCTGTCATAGGACATTTACAGGTTGCTGATCTAGAATTGGCTATACGCGAGTTTCATAAGGAGTATCCACGTATATACACAAGTTTCTGTGGATACAGTCGCGTATAGGTTGGTTTGAATGAAATCAGTGGGCCAGACTCTGGGTAAGAAGAGTCTGATATAGGCCTGACAGAGACCATCTGGCACAGGTTCAGGGGGAGCAGATTAACTTCTAATAATGCATTGTAGGCATTACCTTAGAAGCTCTTGGTTCATGTACACAAGCTGTTCTGGTTAGAACAGGTACAGAAGGAGATCATGGTTGCTGATCTGAAAAGTGTTTGACAGATGTTGCTGCTATCAGTTATTGGTGACTTTCATAAGTCTTGCTCTAGATATTTCGTCTCTATGTCATGTATCTCTTTTATGGTGTCAAGGTCATGTAACAGCCTATATTGGTTTCCCCACTATGCCTGGGATGAAGATGTAATGTTTTTTTTCATGTGTAAACTTTTGATGTATCCCCACTTGGTTGGGAAATGGATGTATGTATGAGTCCTTGGTGATAGGAAGGTCATTTATGATAGAGTCATGTTCTTCTTATAGAACACCTTTTTGTAGACCTTGCTTACAGTCAGGGGGAGCATGAACAACACTCTTCAGCAAAGCAGAGATTTCAACAGGTATTCAGGAGGAGCATGGACAGATTGGTACACCTTGGCATATACAAAGGGGGAGCTCATTCAGAGATTTCAGCAGGTACTCAGGGGGAGTATGAACAACAGAATGCTTATCTTGGAAAGATAATATATTGGTACGCCCTTTGCCCTTGATGTCAAAGGGGGAGAGTGATTTGGTGTTGTTGCCATCAAGCCCAAAGGGGGAGATTATTGGCATTATGATGCATGTGTTGTACTTGATGGCAACCCTCTCATAGAAGATCATCTCACTTACATATACATAGATGAATCTACATAAGAGATATCAGATGTGACTGAATGCATGGGAGGCAGGACAACTCAAAGGAATCAGACGATAGTTCTAAAGTGTGACAAGCTAGCTTTGCCATCAAGTCCAAAGGGGTAGATTGTTGGCATTATGAGATAAGTGTTGTCCTTGATGGCAAACCACACAAGATGACAAATTATAGTGCAACAGATCAGTAGCAAAGAATTGATGATCAGACTACAAAGAATGAAGAAAGCTGAGTAGACACGCAAGTTCACTATATACCAAGTCGCGTACAGAGGCAGGTTATACGCAGGTTCACTATGTACCAAGTCGCGTATATACGCAGGTTCGCTATATACCAAGTAGGGTATACACGCAGGTTATACTCGCAAGTTCTCTATATACAAAAATGCGTAT
>APFE031097497.1:0-18819 GCA_000404065.3 Pinus taeda
AGATTGCCCGACACAAAAGTGTAGTGTCTTGATGAGGGTAGTGACCCGGCGAGAGCTCGAGGGGAGGTTCTGGTCTGGAAGGACAAACCTCAAGGTTGGGGGGAATGTTGAAAGCAGTAGAGCAGTGAAGGCTCAGATTCTGGAGCAATTTGTAAGTCACATCGACACATGTAAGTGAGTAAATAGTTTTAGGTAATTCATATGATGTAGATACATTCAATAGAATCATCAAATTACTGTCCATATTATTTTTCATTCAGAGCTTACGGTTTCTGTTAAAGAGTGTAGGACTGAAATAGAAATATTTGTAGGGTGTGGTTACCTGTTAGGTATCATTGATTCATTGTTTTGCTTAGAATTAAAATTTATGTTATTATGATAGAAATTGGTTTTAAACAAAGATTATACAGCAGGTTAAAAATCCCGAGACTCACCCGAAGGTGAGTAGAGCTAGGGTTACTGCAACCTGAAAACAGTAGTAAACTATAAACCGTATCGCCCATAAGCATATGATAGTCTACTAGAAGAAATTGTTGACCCGGGTCCTGTATAAACCCTCAGGTTGTAAGCTCGAAAGAGGACTAAGGGACACCCTCCGAGAACATAGAGTCTGTAGGAGGCTAAGTCTTGATATTTTTTTCCCTTTTTAGGAATATACATAAGTATAAGACCAAATAGATTCAAGGGTTTGATATGATAAAAACATTGAAGTTTGCATGCATGCGTCAACGACAATCTGTACAATCGGATAGTAGAATGGTGATTGAAATCGGTATTGCCCTCTGTAGGAGGAAGAAAGAACCAATAATAGTATCATCACCAAGAGACTTCAGATACCAGACTTAAGAAAATAACCGGTTAGTGGATGTAACATACACCCAAACTTGGGCGATGCTGGTTTCGGTCGAACCATGAGACGGGTCGACTTTGGTCACATGGGTATAAGGTTAGTCACAGGTGCGACAGAATAATAAGAAAAGAAATCTGCTTTGAAAACCCTCGAGTGAGCAAGCATAGTCAAACCACAAAGTACCTGTAGAGCTAACTGGAATACAATCATGGCGTGAATCCAAACTGCCAAATGTGACCAATAACCAGTAGTCTATACGCTCAAACATGTGACCATCCATGGCGGGCGCAAAAATTAAAGATTGCCTTAACTATACATATATGAGGCAATAATCAAAGCCAGAAATGGAGTACGCACATATATAAAACACTTATTCGATCTATTAACCAGAAATGAAAGTATGCATACATTTATTAAAGACATTTCACCAGAATGAAACCATACGTTTGTGCAAGACTGTTCGGTACCATTATTTTAAGGAGAAAGGTCTTTTAATAACCAGATGAATCTAGAAAAATCTGAGCAATGAAACCATGTATGGAAACCATAATATATATATACAGAATTCTAAACAAATGTTCATGTTCAGATGTGCGACTGATAAATAAATATACAGAGTGGATGTAAGCACAGAACTTCCAAAAGGTAGACAAAAGAATGAGTCCTGAGTGATAACCCAGGTCACTCATATAAAACCTAGCCGAGGAGGCTCAGAGAAACAAGTTCGAGGATTGAAGCCTCATAGTTAATTAAAACTAGAGCTATGGATTCAAAGTAGTGACATATATAAATTATTTTCAGGCCTAGTGACCTGTAAAAATTATAGACGGAAGTAACCCCAATATTGTTGCACATGAAACCTTCATCGTACCTGGAAAGCGATGTAGGTATTAGGGCCCATATCGTTGTCATCACCAATTGCAACCTTAGTATTTGGAGCATGAATATCTGCGAGGTAATACATACACCCTGTTAGATCCATAGTATCTGCCTTTGGCGAGAATGAGAAACCGAAATAAAAATTACATTATTGTCAACGAATGCAGAGAAGAGCGGGGTTGTATTACCTGCTTTGTTCAAACCCCGCACCATCGAAGGTCGGCCCTTCGCCCAGGCAGAGAGCAAAGCAGGATTCCAGAACTTGCTGTGAGGAAATGAGTCCACCAAACAACGCCAAGGGTGGAGTAAAGTGGTGAATAGACATGGCGACCATCGAATCGCTTGCCAAAATTCTAAACTGTCGATGTCCTGAGAATCTCGAGATGGCAGCTGGGTGCTGCCCATGCCACGCGCCCGGTGGTACATGTAAGTAAATGCCAATTATGTAAACCGCCATCCAAACTCTTATGCATACAATGGACAGCATAACTTTCAGTACTACTAGCTATTTATAGGGTACGTGTTAACCATATGGATTGGTAGGTACGAGCTTTATATCTGCCTTAAGTATAGTCTATCAGGATAAGGTACGCGAAAGTGTAGATCGACGGCCTATCAGCTGTATGCAATACTAAGGTATATGCCACGGTCACTCGGGTGACACATCAACAATTATGATACTATTAAACATACCCTTAAACATAGTGCCTAGTGGTTTAACTTATCACATAATATTATTTTTTTTACCATGGGGATCCATGACAATAGTAATAATTTCAATAATTTTTTTAGTGACATCAAATTTTTTACATTAATAGAAAATATATTTACATAACCAACCACAATTCAAATTCCTAATTTACTTTGGCGATTTAAATAAAATTATAATTTAATTGATTTTTATGATTTTCTCATCTTGACAATGCTAGATATATTATGAGGTGTTTTGACGCCTATTACGGATAGATGTCTATCAAAATCTATGAACCGTGGTCTTTTTTACTCTTATTTCATCCAATGAAGGGGCCAAATTTCACATAGGCTTAGTCACAAAAAATAAAATAGTAATACTAGCACATCTATGTAAATTAAATAACTGGTAAATACCAATAGGCATCCATAACAATGACATACACAATATTGCTACTTAGTACCTGCCTCCTTTTTAAATAGGTATATATGTGTTTGTGTTTGTTTGTGTGTGTGTGTGTATATGTATGTATTTGTGTGTGTGTGTGTGTCTATATTATATTATATCTATTAATATATAATATAGGTCATAATTTTATATATAATATATATATAATATATTATAGTATATAGACATAGATATATTCATAAAATATATATCTAAAAGAACTAGTATTTTCCATCTAGAATCCAGTTGCATACAAATTCAAGCAAACGATTTTTTGTGCTAAAAACATTTGGAATGCAATAATGGAATTGCAGCCACCCTGAAAAACCCTAGTGCACTCTACTCTATAATAAAACCAACTTAAGTTTTCAAAAATCTTATTGGCCACAGTTTGGAGTTAAAATTAACGAGAAAAAAAATCGGGAAAAAAGTCAATTCGTAGTTGAGAATATATATATATATAATAAGAATAGATTATATATCTGAGAAATAAAAAGATACAAAAGGTACCTAATATAGGATGAATGTTATTAAAGAATATCAAAAATATATTTATCTTGAAATAGTATGATTGGAAAGCCAATAGTATTGCTATTTAAAAAGTCTATTTACAATTTAATCAAATAAGTATCATAAAAAAGGGTTAAGCCATGTAAAATATAATTATATTTAAGTATTAAGTTTTAATGCAAATAATTAGAAAATTAAATTTAAAATAAAATATTTATAAAATACTTTGATTTGGAAATAAGTTATGTTTTTTGGGCACATAAGCCATAGAATTGGTTCATAGTATTGTAACAAAACCTAAAGTATTATGAAACTTTGCGAATGAAAATAAAATAACAAAGTTGTGATGGAAACATCTTAGTCAAGACAACTTTTGGAATGTGATCGTAACTAATAAATTTCGCATAAGCAATTCTATTCTATAAAATTGTGGATGCTTTTGAGATATTATTAATCAAACTTTTATTAAAAGGTTTATCCATTATATTAAATGTATTAGCTATATTTAAATTAAGTGACATGGACTAGCTATTATTTAATTGTTGCTAATTATAAACATAATTAATATATGCATTAATTATATATACATTTAGAAAAAACATGTAACCAAATTTTTAATCATGGATATTCACTTCCACTTTACTATGGAGATTTTTAATTTGTAAATACAATTTGTTACAATCCCATAACTTACTAATACCACATATCCAAATTTTTTCGCATAAATTTGAGCCAGAGGAGTTCTGGGATGGGTGACCTCCTGGGAATTCCTGGTTACCGGGTGCAAGCCCCGGAAGTGATGATTGATGCTATGTGATTCGTTCTCCACATTTCACTAGTTTCAATCCCACTTCTTCACCCCTGTGAGCATCACCCGATGCAATATCTAAGTGACTATCAAAAATCATGAGAAATTAGTCCAAGTACGACTACCATCATGGAAATGGTCCATACGTTTGAATGACCTTACTTAACCGCAGTGAATCCCAAAATGAATCTAATATAATGCACTTGCTAATCACCCATGAATTTAATAAAAAAATAAAAATAGTAAATTACTGTTTGAAATAATGCAAACCTTAATTATGAGTACATTAAATCTAAAATTTAAAATATCGTACAATCATTAATAAATAAATATTGAATAACATCTACAAAATTTCATAATATTTATTTGCTTTTTAAAATAACCTAAAACATTTAAAATTGTGAAACTCCAGCATCTTCCAAATTCATAAAATTTATTAAATTTATATTCTATATTAATTAATTTTAAAAATATATATAACATAGCTCGATTTTCTTTTGTCAATATCGTTCAGTTGACTCAACAACATATTCTTTTGTTGTAAACGTGAACGTGAGAGTGTCTTTTAATGTATTTATTTACGTGGAGACTCTAATAAAAACAAACAAGTTGAGAAATTAAAGTTAAAATTAAAGATTGAAATTACTGCCAATGATGGTTTAACTTTAACGTTTTACATTTATTTGAGAAATTAATAACACCACTTATGTTTTACTGTCAACCATTGTAATATGGAGTTATCGGGAAGAATCTACCAAATATGGCTTGTTGACTTCATTACATTTCAATACAAGATACCTTCGTTATTATTATATTCCAATACAAGATGCATGCCTTATTATTGTATTTCCATACTCATTGTAATATCCAATACTCATTGTATCCCTATGAATATGGGGCTTTTAGGGAAATATCTCTTTAAATTATGTTCGATAGTTATTCACATGATCTTCTTGTATAAAAATTGGATAACATTTTGTTATGCAAAATTATGATACTAGGCAAATAGCTTTTTTTAGATATGTGATTTTTTAATATAATTTTTTAATTTTTTAATTTAATTCAATAGCAAAAAAATTATATTAAAAAATATATTATATTTTTTTAATTAAAATATTTAGTTAAATATTTTTTTTCAAAATTATAAAATAATAGCAAATTCAAACTAATGGAAAATAAAATTTTTAAAAACTAAGATAAAAAATGGATAAAACTACCTTAACTACAAGTAAAAAACATCAAATCACTACTTTGTAAAATATTAAAAAACCAAAAAAATAACTTAATTATACTTTAGTTTAATATTATGCTATTAATTATAAAATGAATTAATATATAAATTAAACATATATACATTTGAAAAAACATGGAACAAGACTTTTATATATGGATATTTTTCTCCACTTTATTTGTAAATAGACTTTGTTACACTAGGACATGCCCAAAAACACAACTCATTTCATATGAAATTTATTCATTTCACATTTTTTTAATAAATCAATTTAATTGAAAGAGAAAAAACGACATAACTACTTTGGAGATAAATCTCAACCTTTGATTTTTGTAACTTCTAAATTATTCTAGAATATTCTATGGAGGATAAATTTCTACCATCCACCTAATAATTAAATTAAAATTCTTTAACACCTACCCTAGATCTAGGTGTCCTCACGCATCTTCATGCACTTTGATGGATAACAAGCTCCTCATGCTAGCATAGTCTAAGGCATTTATGATCTGGGTTGGGTGGAGATCCTTCTCTATGTGCCTAGTTGGTCTCATTCAATACAGAGTGGAATATGGTGATCAGTCAAGGATGGTGTAATTACTCCCTACTCAGAACATGAATTCAGCTATCAAGACTCAGATGTACATTCATTCCCTAATTAAATTTTCTCTACAAGTGCTTGGTCTTCATGGTTTTCATAGGGCAACAAGGTTTAGGAAGCTTGAACCCAAGTGTAGAGAATTTTATCGCTTGCTTATCATGGTCTGTGAAAGTGGACATGCAAGGAAAGGTGGAAGAGTATGAGGGTGTTAGCCTCTCGTGCTATGGCATGACCACGAAGAGGAGCAATTTGATGAATATATGCTTTTGCATATCCACATCTTAGTCATTTCCATGGAAGCACAGGAATGTTGAAACATAGGAAATGGCCATTGGGTAGTCGAAAACCTAATTGGCCACCATCTCAGGGATTAGGAAGAAGTTTAGAGCTTTGTGGAAAGTATAATTGTAGATATTGATTCACATCTCATCCACACTCGATCAACTTTGGGAAACCTATCCAGAGATATGGGGATCTGATTCCCTGCTCCTACCCCTTCTCCGGCTTCCTACAATTCACCAGAAGACTCAGACGTTTCAGACTCAATCCATCAAAGAACCAAGGCTCTCATCCCTAAACACTTAAGGAATTGCAAAAAGAAGAAAAAACTATCAGGCAATCCCACCTCTTCTCGCCATGAGGTGTAAGAATTTTCTTTTCCATCCAGACAATTGATGCAAACAACACCAAGGGTAAAATCTCTTGGAAGGATTCCAACACCAGTACAGGGGAAATGTTTGTTGACAGGGAACACCCTCCGTGGTTACCAAAAGGCTATGGTGATCCCTGCCAATATCTTGCTCAGCAGGACCCATTTGGTTTCCCACCCAAGGGAATATGATTTGTCTTAAGTTTACTTTACTAAAGGAAAGGTTTTGGTTGATTGAACAAACTCATCTAGGACATAGATTGCTCATGTTTCTACATGCATGTATTTTATGTAAATTTCTAATAAGATAATGAAGTTTGGATTTGTTGCAAAAAAATAAAAATTCTCGAAACATATTCCATAATGGACATGCCTATCGACATAAGTAGCTATAATTAAATTAAAATTATTGAAGTCAAAATATACACATTTGTATAATTATAATTTTTTTAAATTATTATTATTAATTATAAAAAGAATTAATATATGAATTAAGCATACATATATTTAAATAATCATGTAACAGAAAAAACAACACTTGTTGACATGGGATTTTTTTAATTAAATAAAAAAAATATTACATAACTACTTATCTCAACCCTCATTAATATTATTTATTAAAAAACATAAAAGAAATGAAAATATTTAAAGTATTAATAAATAATATAGAAGAAGTTTAATAATCATCCCAATAATATATATATAATATATATAAAATATATATATATATGACACAAGTTAAAATTTATTTGAGTATTTTGAATGTTTTAAATATATAGGTCTTCCCAATGTGAATTTTATTAGCATTGCTAGGGTAAATGACTTCCTGAAAGAGTTAAAGTTATTAAGTCCATGGTGGTGGGTTTAGAGGTTCTCCATTGTGATGTACTTGAGTTTAGGGGAATACTGAGTGAGGAAAAGATATTGGTCAGCTTGGTTAGTTTTAGGTCAAGGCATGATCAATTTTAAGCCATAATTATTGGTTCACTTTTTTCCATTACTTGGTTTTGCAGGTAAAACTAGTGTATTGTGTTATCTTTACTCCTTTTTATTTTTAATCTAATTTTTTCCTCTAATGTTTTATTTTTAAAAAGTGGTATCAGAACTAAGGGATCCTAACCTTTAGAAGTAGTTGATGATTGCAATTTTCAACACATTGTATGTTGAGGTAGAAGCTAACATAGGGAAGCCCCATTAAGATTGGACCTGCATACATGAAGATTAAATGAGAGGAAAAAGAGGCACACTAGGTTGAGGTGTAACTACATAAAGTTACTTTGGTGACGAGAAAACATGGTGTGATAAGGTGTGGTGGCATGAGATAATCGTGAGAAAAGTGTGAGACAACATTAAAAAAAGATTTTTTTTCTTTCCTTTGGAGATTAAATTTGTAAATTGCATGTATATGGATATACAACCTTAAGATCTGGTTAGGCATGCATACCCTTGTGAGTAAAGTATTAGAGTAGAGCTAGCTGGTAGGGGAGGAGAGAACACATATATCCCTGGTTAAGTTTAAAGAGTTAGGGTAAACTTAACACAATCAAAGAGTCAAAGTTGTTAGGTTATAGTAGTGGTTTTGAGAACATGGTTTTTGTTGCTCACGGTATTAGAGCTCAAGGATTACATGTAATGAATACTTTAAAAGGCTTGGGTATTCTCCATTGAAATGTTTCTGAGTTTAGCCAAGGGCTCACATGCGGTATGCTAAGATGTTAAAAGAGTTAGGGTAAACTTAACTTGATCAAAGAGTAAAGTTGTTAAGTTATAATGGTGGTTTTGGGCTCATGGTATTAGAGCTCATGGATTACATGTAATGAATCTTATAAAGGCTTGGGGATTCTCCATTTAAATGTTTTTGAGTTGAGCCAAGGGCTCACTTAGGCAAGCTAAGATGTTAGCTAGTTTGGTTTCTTTTAAGTCATGGCTTGACTACTTTTATGTCAAGACATGTTTTTTTTAAGAAAAAAGATAATAATATATCTATTGTTGGCTAATTCTTCCCCAGTTGGGGTTTTCTAGGTTAAATCATGGTGTGTATTATTTATTTGTATTTTTTCTATGTATGATTTTGATCATTATTTGTCTTGTATTGTTTTTACCCAAAGAAATTATAGTTCACTGATCCTTATTATTTATGCCAAGGATATTTTTCTTATTATAAATAGTCCCTAGACCTTATTAAGTAAATAAGAATCCTTAAGGACCTATGCTCTAGTATGGGTATGACTGCGAACACTAATAAAACAAAGGTTTGGATAATTAAACCCAAAAGGATCAGTTATGATACATTCATATCTAAGAGTAATAACTTCCGAAAATTTCCTCCATACAAATATCTCATAATCAATATTCGTTGTAAGCTCAATCAAAACTATAGCATTGAGAAAATGATTAATGAGTAAATCCAAAATATTTTTATACCTTATAATCTCAAAATTAAAGGCAATACACTCTATACTATCCTCCTCATTGAAGCAATAATTCACCCCAATAAGAGAAAAACTATGATTAGGTTGTTAATGAAGAAGAAAAATAGAAATAACCATGAAAACAAGAGTCTCCTCAAAATTACCTCAAACTGCAACCAAAATCATTATTGACTTATATAGGGATGGAATAAGGATGCCAGGTCTTTTTTGAATCGTTTGGAATACAAGAAATCATTATATATATATAGTGATAAATTAAAAATATTTACATCTAAATTTAGGGAGAACATATGGCATGATAAAGAATTAAAGGATACAAGAAAATTAAGATATTACATTATGTACGATAACGATTTCAAATATTTTACAATCACTTGAAGGAGAGAGATATACATATGGATAAACATTGAATTTTGTCGAATGGTTGTTTGGGCTAGCTCAAATTCCCATTTACTTTAATGGTTGAGTTTGTTGAAAAAGAAAATGCAATGTGTTAGATATTTGAAACTATTTTGAGATTTCATATGGAAAACATGATACAGGTTTTTATGTGGGATACAAGCACCATGAGTAGGTATTGTGAAGTAGAAATGTGTTTCAAGGTAGGTCAAGGGTGGAAACAATAGTCTTAAGCCCTATTGTATGTTCTCTATCTCAAGCACCATGAACAATACCTAGAAACCACGAGATAAACCCTCTTTAGGGAGCACTAGACATCTAAGTTGAACATGGATCCCATTATGGACTTTAGAGATAATGGATGGATTTAATGTATATAACCACATGTACATTGTCAAAGGAACCTTTGCAATATTTATTTTCTTTCTCAAACTTGCAATGATGGAAAGATAGTTTTGATCTTCTAGCTTGAGGTTAGTCATTTCTTTGTAACCATTTGGGTTTCTCTTATTCTTAAACTGTCAAAAACCTTAAATTTTATTTCTAAACTTAGTTATGACGGTATTTTTAACAATATTGATAGATTCTGGAAGGTTTCCTCTTCCATTATCTCCAAATGTTTTAACTAAGAATATAAGTCTCCAATCCAATGTCCTTTTATACTTGAGTGACTTTTGTTTATGTTCGAAACAATATAGGAAGCATCTCATTATTCACCATTCTTAAATTTTTCTTGTATATTAGTTCCCTCATCATCACATTATTCTCAATGGGTGGAAGACGAAATTCAAAATAAGAAGCTATGATAAGGTGTACAGCAATTGCTTTTAATTTTAAGTTATTATTATAAATTGTTTTGGATTTACTCAATTTCCCTTCACATGTCCCTAGAAAATATGGCCCTAAAAATTCACAACCATATAGAATGATGAAGATGACAAGAGAATTGAATTGGACCTTCTCTTTTTGACCATTCAACCACAATAATCTTCTCATCTTTCATTACATTTTTGAAACCAATTGTAGTTCCAATTTAACTTGTGACAAAAATTAATTCTAAGATATTTACAAAATTATACTTCTTTAAATTTCTATATATATAATAAAAACAAAAAAATTATATTTCAAATTTAATGATGATATTTTATCTAAACATAACAAATATCTCAAAACCTAATTTAAAAATTAATATTGAGTAATCTACATAGAAAATATATTTAAAAAACTCTTTAAATGTTTGTATGATACTAATGTGAGATTCTTTTGTAATAAGATTGTCTATTTGTGCCAAGAGGCACATTCTGCAATCCAGAATGAGATCGATGTACGATTTTGTATGTGCTCAACGTGGGGTTGACACATGACCATTCTAAATATGTAAAACTACTCTAAATAAAAAAACAATGTCATATAGTTGGTCAGTTTTAATTAAAATAATTATAAATCATGAATAATTACATTCTCATTGTGCTCGCTTGGCTCATTGTTAATATTACAATCTAGTATGAAAGAGATGTGGTAAAAATATTTCACTTTCACTCTTGGAGTTAAATTATTTCAATGTCTATGTTTTTCTTGTAAGTGAACATTCTATTCATTTAGAAAAAAAATATATACATCTAATACTTCCAAAAACATGTGGTGTCACCCCGACCAAGTTTGTTGAGCAAATTCTATAGAAGATGGAAAAAAGACAAAAAATATACTAATAACAGTGTCCACAAATGAGGATTCCATCAGCTCCAATTGACAAATAAAAGATAAAGAAAACTTGAGGACGTACTAATCGTGTAAGGTGATAGAAGCTGGGTTATCTGGAGCATTTCCTAGAGGAGGTAGAGGAAGGAAGTTGGATTGAACATGCCCTCTGAAGTGTGCCATATAGGTCTCCAACTTTTCCACTTTCTCTGTTAGATGGTTTTGTCCCTACTAGACTACCACCACTTGCTCCCTGACCTAGCGTTAGAAGTAATTCATGAGATCCAGCGCTGTCATCAAATCCTCATGGTTTTCCTGATTAATTTTCTTTGCCACATCTACCCGTTCCATCAAGGATTGAATTAGTCCATAACAATTTTCGAAGCATAAATGTTGCAATCCTTGTGGGTTAGGGGCATCATCGTGATCATCGATTTGAGTAGCTAGAAGTCTCTTGTGTCAACCACCCTCCTGAGAACCAAGAATCTGAGAGCTACTACTAGTGTTGGATGTCTTCTTGCTGGAACTGTCACCACGTTGATTCTCTTGCCCCCGACCCCTACCTCCTCCTTGAGCAGTCGGACGCCGACCTCCACGAATTCCACTACCTCACCCTCCACGTGGTCCAAAACCTACACCCAGATCCCTGCCCACAGAATTACCCCCGCTTCCATCCACCATGGTTGCCAATGTGAGGGCCTCCTCCCTCCCCATCCCAAGCTTCGTTTGGAGGATAAACCGCCCATGTCAAGGAATGGGGCACATCTACCACTGACCAAGTTGACCGAGAGTGCTACCCCTTCGGCTGACCTGAGTTTCCACCCTGTCGTCCAACAGACTAGCCTCCCAATGATCCACATACTCCAAGGCGTGATGAATACTTATTCACTCTACTCGTCAGTCCACACGTGATATAGAGTTGTGTGCTAGAAGCCCAGGGAGTTAGCTCAACCATCATCGCTAGCACCACCTTCGCTATCCCCGATACACGGGTCACTCTGTTGTACATATTTGTCTACAAAGAGGAAGACAGTTCTCCATAATCATGGTGCACCCTAATCACCGTCCTCACCATGGTATTTCCAATTTTGCAGTGATGTTCCTTGCCCCAAATAAACTAGAAATAGCATTTTCCTGCCCTTTGCGATTTCCTAGCTAGCCCGCCCTACAAGGCCTGAGAAAAATGAGTTAGACTCTGCTGTACACAAAAATCCATAGTTCCCTGAAAAAAATCCAAAAATCACCAATTTTGTCACATCTTCAACACCTCTTTTGTTATCAGGCAGGAAGCCAGGTGTAGCTCCACCAGTAGACCTGAGCACTGAAATGAATTATGGGCTCCTCCCTCATCCCGCCTATCAACTCATTAACACTTCTCCTTCTTAAGGCACCATGAATACTCACACACCCATGATCTACTTTCCATGTACTCCATTCCCTCCCCCATATATGGAGAGGTAACCGACAGGTACGATCCTCCCCGCTCATTTGTCACTCCTCATGAGGCCTGATGGCCATGTTAGTCTTGGTGCTCATCCCCATCAAGGAATTTCAATGTCTATGTTTAATAATATAATTTTACATCAATTTTAAGAGATAAAGTAATTAAAATTAAAGAAATATTATAATTATATTATATAAATATATATATATATATATATATATATATATATGTATGTATCTACATATATATATAAAATATTATACATTAATAATTATTATATATATACAGAGAGAGAGAGAGAGAGAGAGAGAGAGAGAGAGAGAGAGAGAGAGAGATCCATATTAACCACATATTTATCAAAGAGTAAAAGGGATTAAATCTCTCGACCTGTAAACCTTTTTACAAATTTTTCATTTTAAAAAGAGATTTGATCCCTCTCAATGCTTGGTAAATTCGTGCTTAAGATGGATCTATACTAATTATACACATTGATATTAATATATTGGGTTTTGGCATTCCTTTTATAAAAAATTGTTTTAATTCTTATCACTAAATTATTAAACCTTCATTATAACTCTTCCACCTTCTTAAACGACATCTATCATAACTCCATGATAGTAATTATAGGAGTTGTGTTTAGTGAAGGTGATCCATTGATCTCATAACATAACCATGGATTTTAAGATATATTTTTACTGTTAATATGCATTTTATTCAAAGCACTAACATTACTATTACACTATACCCCAAATAAATTGTTATCAAATTCACCACCACCGAAACCATGCAACACTTCTAACATAATATTGACCATTGGATACTTTCAAGATGAGAATATTTAAGTGGTTTCATAATTCTTTCCTAATTTTGATGGGTACTAGATATTCATTATACATTTCTCAATGAATTTGTAGATATGATAAATACCTTCTAATTATTATGCTCTTGAAATCCATTAAGGTATCCATTAATCTAATTATTCTATCCAACTACCATTACTTACCAGCACATAAGGGATATTCAGACCATTAATGTAACAAATACATTCTACTAAATGATTTTTGTAATGTATCTAGATAATAGTTAGGTGTTCAACACACAATAGATATGCACATGCAACCAACATATTTTTTAAAATAATTAATAAAAATAAATTAAGCATTCATAGAAACATCCAAATGCATAGATCATCAATTAAATATAGCATTCAAACAATATAGTATCATAGTAGTAAAACAATGAGAAAATATTTATCTTTCTATACATTTACAAAAATGATTGCGAACATCAAGCATTCAACCCAACCACAGGGATTGTTTCACTAGTTCTCTTTGAAACATGCCACCTTGAGATGGGGCTATGAGTCCCTAAGGAAAAAAAACAAATATAGGTTTCTAGTTTCCACACTAAAATCCCAATACCGAGTAAAAAGCTAGTGATTCAAATCTTACTAAAATTCAAACCATTTAGCTTTACTCCACATCATTTTGCACAACCCAGGGGATGATATTTTCTTCTTTGAACCACCATCCCTCATAAAATATACGTCCCCAACATAATTTTGAACCTGACTCGAGTATGAACCCATTTTCTCTATAACAATTGTTACTTATTGTTGCTTTACAATGTTTTCTTCTTATGCTAGGACATGAAGGAGGACCTTGAGAAGGTGGCGTTGGATTTTCATCCTTGCTGTCATCATTTGAAGAAGAAATATTTTTTCAGAAGTAGAAGGGATAGAGAGAGGTGGCACATCTACCGAACGAGGCTCATAAAACGATATATTTTTAGCAAACTTTACATCTCTTCTAATGATAGTATTCATGGACTTAGGGGAAAGGATTCTATATCCTTTGACATCTTCAGAATATCCAAAAAAAATACATTTTTCACTTTTAGGTTCTAAAGCTTTATGTTTCTCATATGGAATATGGGCCCATTCTTCACTTCCAAAAACTAGAAAGTTACTTACATCTGATTTCATTAAGCTCCATGCTTCTTCTAGAGTGATATTCTCTAAAACCTTAGAAGGAGTGTGATTTATTATGTAATTTGCACAGTTAATTGCTTCTGCCGAAAATTTAAGACTAAGTCCTTTATATTGAATCATACATTTAGCCATTTCATTTAAGGTGCAATTCTTCCTTTCAGCTACACCATTTTGTTGTGGAGTATATGGAGTAGTTTGTTGCATTTGAATTCCATGCTCAGTGCAAAAGTTGATAAATTTGTTGTTAACGTATTCTCCTCCATTATTAGATCTTACCTTAAGAATTCGATGTCCAAATTATTTCTCAACAAAGGCCTTAAAGGTGAGGAACATGTTAAATACTTCAATCTTGAGTTTTAAGAAGTATACACAAGTGTGTCTAGAGAAATCATCAATGAAAGTTAAGAAATACTTGTAGCCAAAGAATGAAACAACTGGAAGTGAACCACATAAATTACTATGCACAAGTTGTAAAGGCGCTGAGGCATGCTAAGAGGAATGTTTTTCAAAACTATCCCAATGATGTTTTCCGAGTACACATCTGGAACAAACATCATCTCTGCAAGATACCATAGGAAGACCTGTCAACATATTTTATTTACATAGATTTTGAAGGGAGTGATAGTTTAAGTAACCAAATCGCTCATGCCAAAGTTTTCTCACTTCATCATTATGAGCAACAAATACCGAGGGAAGAGTTGATGACCCAAAGTTTTTAAACTTATACAACCTTGTACAATCATCAACAAAGGTAGTAGCTAAAATCTATTTAGGATCTCTTAGGTCCTTAATTACAACATCGTGTGGTGAGAATTCAACGGTTTTACCTTCACTTGAATGAGTTATCTGATATATAAATAGAAGGTTGCAGGATAAGGTTAGAACACATAATACATCATTAAACTGACCATTGTCTAGATGAACCGTTCTAGTCCCTACAACACTAAGATATCTATCATCAACAACATATATATTTTTGGTGTTACAATCATTTAAGGAAGAAAACATGGCTTTGTTTTTGGCCATGTGATAAGTAGCTCCAAAATCAGTGAGGCACTCGTGAGAATGAGAAGAAGAAGATACATTTAGTGCATAACTAGACCGAGATCCTTGGCAACCACATGCAAAAAGTGTTATTCTTGAAGATGAATTTGAAGTTGAAGACTATTCTAAATGGATGTTATGCTTCTTCATTGCTGCTTCCAAGGCTTCCATATTCTTAAAGTGTTTGCATTCTAAGTGGCCATCTTGATTACAAAAGTGGCAATGTCTATCAGCCTTCTTCCCTTTGTTTTATTTGCCTTATCGTTTTGTTCAAATGATTTTTCATTTTGAGATTGAAATTTCTTAGGACCCTTGTTTGGTTTAGGACCATTCTTTTTAGGATACTTCTTCTGAGGATTTTTCGAATTTGGTTGTTGTTGGGCGACTAAGGTGTTCTTAGAAGAGTTTCCAAGATTAAGAAGACCAAGGTGTAAGATTTTTTATTGTTCTCTTAATAAAGAATCACAAAAGGCATCAAAAGAGGGGGACTTGTACTCTTGTCCTTGAGAAATAAAGGCTTCTCTAGTAGAATGGAAGGTGGAAATAGACATAGAGTAGGCTGGTCCCAACTTAGTAAGAATGGAATAGATAAGGCTACCATCTTGTTTCTTAACCTTAACACCTTCCGAGAGAAGTCTAAGGGTCTTGAACTTTGATAAAAAATATTCAATGAAAGAAAAATTATTAGGGTCCAATGTAAGCAACTCATTTTCGAGTTGATCGGCTCTAATTTAATTTTTAATTCCATAAAATTTAGTGAGTTGTTTTGTTTCATCATTATGGGTATCAAGTTCTATGATATGGAATCTAAGGTCTTGAGAAATAGACATCCCTATCAACCCACGTGCTTGATCTTTCCTATTTTCCCATTTGGTTTCCTTATCTTCATCTTTAGCTTTAGTTTCTTAGCCTGAGGCTATTTTGTAAAGACTTTTACTTCTAAGTAAATCCACAATGTAGGACCACCATTGGAAGTAGTTGATGCCGTCAATAATAACTTGGAATGGACTTTCCATTTTAACAGAAACTAAAGCTATAGATGCTAAAGCTAAGTGTTCCAATGGAAAGATTTCGAAAAATTAGGTTGATTAAAAAATGACAGCTTTGAAAATGGCATTTGGATGAAGAAGTTATGGCTTTTTGAAGAAAACTTGTTGAAGTTGCCAATGAAGTGCATGAATGGGCGGAAGTGAATGGTAATGTTATATTTAAAAAAAATCCCCCTCGCCCTTTCCAAACTTAATCTAATTAGCTCACTTTAAAACAGATTTTATGTAACCCACTTTTATAAATAAGTGAAAGTCACTTTTACAATGGCACTTTATGAGCTACTCACTAAATTGTAACTTAAATAAAACATAAAGAGACTTTAGAATTGTAAGTGACTCATTTTTTATGATAGGTGAGAACACTTTTACATAAAGTAATTTTAAAACATAAGTTACATGTGATTTTTGAAAAAGTAACTCAATAAAAAGAAAGGCTTGAATCCAAAACCTCTATTCTCATAAAGCAACTTTTGACCAAGTGAGCTAGTTTAGAAGGTTAGTAATTTTTGCAAAAGAGGAACGATTTTTTTTTTAGTTACTGAAGCTTTGAGGTGCGTGCTTACTTGAAAAATATATTCTTTCCTATAAAACTAAAAAGCACACAACCCAACATGAACATGAAAAAAGAAGCCAAACCTCATGGCTTTAAGTCCTAGCCTTAAAAAATTGGTTAAAAATGTGGGGTCGCTGGCTATAAAACTTACATTTTTAGGAAATGTTTTAAGGTTAAGACTCAAGTTTCTACCCAAAACTTCATAACAATTCCAAAAATGATAAATAACATAGAAACAAATATACTAATGCAAAACAATGTACAATGACTTGACCAGACTGCTGTGAGCCATGAAAGGCATTTTTTTCAAATAGATATAAACATAGGCATGTCATACATATCTGAGAATTGTCAAGGAGGACTAATGTATTCACCAATTAGTTGCCTTGCTATCTATCAGGATATCCATTCATTGACATTTAATATACTAACCAAAACATGATGAGAGCCACACATCAAGATTGTCATAAAACATGATTATACTTAGAAAATAACTAGAAATATGTCAATGATGAAAGAAACATTAAAGCCACATAATGAAAAGAAAAGTTACTCATGAAATACCAAAGGGAAGGAATCTCTTATTAACATATGCAAATCTAACCAAGTCATGGATTTCCACATACCACCCAGCCATAGATTGGGATGAACTAAATCTCTCTTTCAGCCAATCACTCCCTCGCCATATTCCAAGCATGAATGGGAGATTTCATGGAATAAAACAAGAAAACCAAACTAGGACTTCCATAGGCAAAAACACCTCAACCATCAACCAGTAATTCCACCTGATGATTGGACATCACGAAACATCACCATATTTTCTGTGTCTACTGAAGTTGCCTAGGGCTCCAGAGCATTTGTTCCAACCAAGTCTTCTAGGGCTATTAACTCAACCCACAATTGTTTCCGGGTTCTAGAGTGTTTGTCCAACTAGGGCTTCTAGGACTAGTAACTCAACCCTCAAAATACTCAAGAGCATTTTTCCAACCAAGGCTTCCAAGACTGGTAACTCAACCCACAACCATAAGGAACATGAGCACCAACCAAAAAAAAAAAGTAAAACCCACAACACTGTGGCTATCTAGGAAATGGAAAGGTTACAAAAAGCCATTATCAATTTAGGAAATCCTCCATGCTAATGACATATCATAACCAAACAACACATGCATATTCTATGCATGCTAAAATATTTTATATTAAGTATCTACCGTAGAATTACCTCGCGCCATAACTTTCAAGGTATGTCATCTACCTTATTATGATGGGATCATAGATGTAAGCCTGTTTCATGATGAATATGAAAATGAAATACCAGAAGCACAAAGGCTACAAGATTTGGATGTAGCCCTGAAGGCTACACCTGCTAGATAGTGGGGTTCTCATAAGAGAAATATAGCATATTGTTAGGATATTCAAACACATAGGAAATAGTTAAGTATAATTTGGTTTAGTGTAGAGTTAGGTAAAGTGTGTTTCTTTACTATGTACATTTGTAACTTACAATCTGACTATCATGATATGTTCTAGACATGAAGTGATATGACTAT
>APFE031097497.1:19370-88904 GCA_000404065.3 Pinus taeda
CTCAAAACAGCTCCGGATGTTTAGGACCCGAAAAACTGCTAAAAATAGTAAACTGTGCTATAATTAAGGAAACTGAAAAAAACTGAAAGAAGCACTAGAGGGGATCCAATTGGAATTAGCGGGTGGCCACCAATATCCACCTGCATAAGCGCAACTACATCTAACTGTCATTTCCTATATCTATTGTTTCTGACAGATTTCAGGTTGAGAGGACTACTCTATTATGTTAAGAGCATATGTTCCAGTTAGTAACCCCTTTTGTTTCATGCGAAAAGGTTTCCATTAGCCCTAGCTAAGTCAATTTTAAGATCTAGAGGTATATAGTCTTTATTTGCAGTTTTAGTTACTCATCTCTCTGTTTTTTTCGGTTTATTTAGGTCTCTGTTTTTATTACTAGATCTTTACCTTTAATTTCTATTTATGCTCTTTGCCCCATGATTTTGTGCGATATGGGCAAATCAAAAATAGAAAGGAAATATTTTTCTCATGCTCATGCTCTTTTCCGCTGCGCCTTAGTGTGATCTCAGAAAATCAGAAACATTGAGGAAAATATTTAGTGTCCGGGGAAAGCTAACTTAAAGCCATAAGGTTTGGCTTTTTTTTTGCATGTTCATGTTGGGTTGTGTGGTTTTTGGTTCTGCGAGAAAGAATATATTTTTCAAGTAAGCACACACCTCAAAGCTTCAGTGACTAAAATAAAAATTGTTCCTCTTCTGAAAAAATTACTAAACTTTTAAACTAGCTCACTTGGTTGAAAGTTACTTTATGAGAATAGAGGTCTTGGGTCCAAGACTTTCTTTTTGTTGAGTTACTTTTTCAAAAATCACATGTAAATTATGTTTTAAAGTTACTTTATGTAAAAGTGTTCACACCTATCATAGAAAGTGAGTCACTTATAATTCTAAAGTCTCTTTGTGTTTTATTTAAGTTACAATTTAGTGAGTAGTTGATAAAGTGCCATTGTAAAAGTGACTTTCACTTATTCATAAAAGTGGGTCACATAAAATCTATTTTAAAGTGAGCTAATTAGATTAAATTTGGAAAGGGCGAGGGGGATTTTTTTAAAATATAACATTACCATTCACTTTTGCCCATTCATGCACTTTGTCGGCATCTTCAACAACTTTTCTTCAAGAAGCCATAACTTCTTCATCCAGAAGCCATTTTTAGAGTTGTATTTTCTTAATCAGCCTAATTTTTTGAGATCTTTCCATTGGAACACTTAGTTTTAGCATCTATAGCTTCAGTTTCTGTTAAAATGGAAAGTCCATTCCAAGTTATTCTTGACAGCACCAACTACCTCCAATGGTGGTCCTACATTGTGGATTTACTTAGAAGTAAAATACTTTCTAGAATAGCCTCAGGCTAAGAAACTAAAGCTAGAGATGAAGATAATGCAACCAAATGGGGAAATAGGCAAGATCAGGCATGTGGGTTGATAGGGATGTCTATTTCTCAAGACCTTAGATTCCATGTCGTAGAACTTGATATCCCTCATGAAGAAACAAAACATCTCACTAAAGTTTATGGAGTTAAAAATGAAATTAGAGCCCATCAACTCAAAAATGAGTTGCTTACGTTGGACCCAAATAATTTTTCTTTCACTGAATATTTTTTATCCAGGTTCAAGACCCTTAGACTTCTCTTGGAAGGTGTTAAGGTTAACAAAGAAGATGGTAGCCTTATCTATTCCATTCTTGCTAAGTTGGGACTAGCCTACTCTGTGTTTGTTTCCACCTTCCATTCTACTAGAGAAGCCTTTATTTCTTAAGGACAAGTCTACAAGTCCCCCTCTTTTGATGCCTTTTGTGATTCTTTAATAAGAGAACAATAAAAAATCTTACACCTTGGTCTTCTTAATCTTGGAAACTCTTCTAAGAATGCCTTAGTCACCCAACAACAACTAAATTCAAAGAATCCTAAGAAGAAGTATCCTAAAATGAATGGTCCTAAACCAAACAAGGGTCCTAAGCAATTTCAGTCTCAAAATGAAAAATGATTTCAATAAAATGATAAGGCAAATAGAAACAAAGGGAAGAAGACTGATAGACATTGCCACTTTTGTAATCGATATGGCCACTTAGAATCCAAACGCTTTAAGAATATGGAAGCTTTGGAAGCAGCAATGAAGAAGCATAACATCCATTTAGAACACTCTTCAACTTCAACTTCATCTTTATGAATAAAAATTTCTGCATGTGGTTGTCAAGCATCTAGGTCTGGTTATGCATTAAATGTATCTTCTTCTTGTTATTCTCATGAGTGGCTCACTGATTCTGGAGCTTCTTATCACATGGCCAAAAACAAAGCCATGTTTTCTTCTTTAAATGATTGTAACACCAAAAATATATATGTTGTTGATGATAGATATCTTAGTGTTGTAGGGACTAGAACTATTCATCTAGATAATGGTCAATTTAATGATGTATTATGTGTCCCAACCTTATCCCGCAACCTTCTATCTGTATATCAGATAACCCATTCAGGTGAAGGTAAAACTGTTGAATTTTCACCTTGCAATGTTGTAATTAAGGACCTAAGAGATCCTAAACAAATTTTAGCTACTACATTTGTTGATGATTATACAAGGTTGTATAAGTTTAACAACTTTGGGTCATCAACTCTTCCCTTGGTATTTGATGCTCATAATGATGATGTAAGAAAACTTTTGCATGAGCGATTTGGTCACTTAAACTATCGCTCCCTTTAAAATCTATGTAAAGAAAATATGTTGATAGGTCTTCCTATGGTATCTTGCAGAGATGGTGTTTGTTCCAGATGTGTACTTGGAAAAAATCATTGCGATAGTTTTGAAAAACATTCCTCTTGACACGCCTCAGCCCCTTTACAATTTGTGCATAGTAATTTATGTGGTTCACTTCCATTTGTTTCATTCTTTGGCTACAAATATTTATTAACTTTCATTGATGATTTCTCCATATGCACTTAGGTATACTTCTTAAAACTCAAGATTGAAGTATTTAACATGTTCCTCACCTTTAAGGCCTTTGTTGAGAAACAATTTGGACATCGAATTCTTAAGGTAAGATCTAATAATGGAGGAGAATATGTTAACAACAAATTTATCAACTTTTGCACTTGGCATGGAATTCAAATGAAACAAACTATTCCATATACTCCACAACAAAATGGTGTAGCTGAAAGGGATAATTGCACCTTAAAGGAAATGGCTAAATGTATGCTTCAATATAAAGGGCTTAGTCTTAAATTTTGGACAGAAGCAATTAACTGTGCAAATTACATAGTAATCACACTTCTACTATGGTTTTAAATAATAACACTCCAAAAGAAGCATGGAGCTCAATTAAACCAGATATAAGTAAATTTTCAGTTTTTGGAAGTGAAGAATGGGTCCATATTCCATATGAGAAACATAATGCTTTAGAACCTAAGAGTGAAAAATGTATTTTTTTTTTGGATATTCTGAAGATGTCAAAGGATATAGAATTCTTTCCCTAAGGTCCAAAAATACTATCATTAGAAGGGATGTAAAGTTTGCTGAAAATATATCAGCCTATGAGCCTAGTTCGATGGATGTGCGACCTCTCTCTATCCCTTCTACTTCTGAAAAATATTTCTTCTTCAGATGATTAGCGAGGATGAAAATCCTCCCCCACCTTCTTAGGGTCCTCCTTCATTTCCTCATCTTCCAAAATGGGTCTGTGCTACTCGGGATGCAGCAGATTCTCTTACAGGTGATCCTACAGATCAGCGACGTACACGTTCTAAGTTTGATAAAGCCTCCTATTTACTAGCTCAAGCTTCAGTTTGGGATTAATTACAGTGCAGAAGCATCTTCTTTATTGGTTGGTTTCACTGATTCCGATTAGGTTGGTGACCTTGCTGACTAGAAGTCTACTGTAGGTTATGTCTTCACTCTTGGTTCTAGACCTATACATGGGCTTGCAAGAAAAAATGTGCCGTTTCACTTTCTCCAGTAGAAGCAAAGTATTGTGGCACTGTAGAAGCTAGTAAGGAAGCCTTGTGGCTTCATCATATCCTGTCAGAGTTTGGCTTTTAGCAACAGTATCCGACTACACTTTGGTGTGATAATCAAAGTGCCATTCAACTATGCAAAGATACAGTCCAACATCAGAGCAGCAAACACATTGAACTACACATGCAATTCATCAAAAAGCTCATTCATGACCATGTTCTTCTTGAAGTGCAATATTGTTCAACCAATGATCAAGTTGCAGAAGCCTTACAAAGGCTCTCACATAGGTGAAGTTTACTAAACTTCGATTTATGGTTGGAGTTCAGGAAGTTGTCACTAAGGGGGGATAGGTTCTAATGCCTACTTCCTTCTCCTATTCTGTCATATTTGCACATCCTTCAATCCTATCCCAAGTTGTTCTTAAGGGGGGATGTTAGGATATTCTGACACATAGGAAATAGTTAATTATAACTTGGTCTAGTGTAGATTTAGGTAAAGTGTGTTTCTTTACTATGTAAATTTATAACTTACAATCCAACGGTCATGATATGTTCTAGACATGAAGTGATCTAATGGTTCATTCTCTCCTCAGTATTACCAATACTTGATTTGTGGCTTAACACCCAATTGGTTTGTGTTCTCTATTTAAAGGTCATGGAGGGTCATTTGTAGGGTGACCATTCATGAGAGAAGCTTATGTAAATTTTATTTATTTTATTAATAAATTTCTTGAAGTGGCTGTGTTGGCTCAGGTAGTGGATTGTTTCCCTCTTTGAGGGGTTTAACCACATCAAGAATACTAGTGTATTGATCTACGATCTGTTTATGAGAGGTGTGCTTTGGTGTTCTATCTGAGGTACTTACCCTATAAATTCTTACACATATTTGTAGTAATGTCAAAGATTAATATGGATTAGGTTTAGCTCAATCGACAAAAAAATGGAAGTAAAGTATGATGGTAAGGTTGATCCCTGGGATAATATTCACCATTGAACTTTGGTTTGGAAAGAAATTCTAGAACAAGAGTGGGTACATGGGTTTATCCACACACTAGAAACGATTCCTATGAATTGGTATCTTCAAACAGAATTGCTCCATGTAATTGCAAACTGGATAGGTTTGGTTGAAGGGTTCATGCTAACATTCAGTTTTGAAGATGATTGCCCGTGTATAGACTGGGCTCTTTAGGTAATCAAAGAAAATATTTTTGAGAATGAAGCTCTATTAACTTGGCAGCATGATGTGGTTACACAATTACAAAATGCATTGGAATGTTATAATATCACTACCAAAGTAGATGAAGATCTGCGAAATATTGATATATCAGAATCAGAAGGATGTTGTAAAGTTGTTGGACCAAAAATTGAAATAATGGATATAACGCAACTAGTAAAAACACAGAAATTGAATATTGGGACAGAGGAAGACCCAAAGTTCATGGAAATTGGAGACTATTGGGATGCAGAGCTACTACATGAATACCAGGAGCTATTCCCTAAATAGTTTTGAGAATTGAAGGGCATATTAGGGGACCTAGGAGTTATGAGGATCCCTCTAAAAAATTACGCGAAGCTTGTGAAGAAAATGCCCTATAGGTTGAATCCAAAATACGAGGAAAAGGTGAAGGAAGAATTAGAGAAAATACAAGTAGAAGGGATCATCAAGCCTGTCGAAGAGTTTGAATGGGTAAGTCCCACGATAGTTCAAGAAAAGAATACTGAGGTAGAGATCAGAATTTATGTTGAATTAAGGGAACTAAATGATAGATGTGTGCATGACCCCTTCCCTACACCATTTACCAATGAAGCATTGGACAATGTAGGAGGTCACAAGGCCTATTCTTTCACGTATGGCTTTTTGACTTACCACTAGATGAAAATTGTGCTAGAAGATACACATAAGAAAACTTTTGCAATAGAGTCGGGCTCATTTCAATACATGGTGATGCCTTTCTGCTCGAATAATGTGCCTGCCATATTTTTTAGAGTTGTAGTGACAACATTTAAGGAGTACATACACAAATTATTGGAAGTTTACTTTGATAATTGGACAATCTTTGGGCTATTAAAGAAGCATATTGCGAGCTTAATGCTTATGCTGGATACATGTCGACACCATTAGATTTCACTAAAATTGAAGAAGTGTATATTTTGTGTGCCTCGTTGCATACTATTAGGGAATATTTTGTGAAAACAAGGTTTTCTGGTGGATCCCGCGAAGATAGAAGTAATTTTGAACTTGCGAGCACCAAAGATAGTGAGTCAACTGCACACAAAACTTGGACACACTAACTATTATAGAAATTTTATAAAGGGGTATGTGCAGATAACTGTGCAAATGGAGAATTTATTGAAGAAATATGTCATTTTTAAATGGAACAAATAATTTCAGAAGAGTTTGGATATACTGAAGGAAAAGATGGTAACTGTTTTGATCTTAGTTTTTCCAGACTGGAATAGGGAATTTCATGTACATGTCGATGCATCTTTCATAGTGTTGGGTATAGTGTTGTCACAGTGAGGAGCACACGAAGTTGATCGCCCCATAGATTTTGCCAGGATAAAACTATCCAAGGTGGAAAATAACTATACTACAATAGAAAGAGAGCGGTTAGATATGATTTATGCATTACACAAGTTTAGGAACTACTTGTTGGGAGTACATTTCAAGATGTTTAGTGATCACTCTAGGCTGAAATATTTGGTGTATAATCTTCTTTTAGGAGGAAAAATTTGTCGATGGTTGTTGTTGTTCCATGAGTATGATTTTGAGTTTGTATTCAAGCCAGGAAGATTGAATGTCAGACTCGATCATTTGTTGAGATTCGAGACAGGAGAAGAACCCACCAGTATCAAATATAACCTACTCAATGTGCAGTTGTTTGTAATAAGGGTCATGGATGATCACTTCATGGATATTATTCAGCTTTTGACCACAAGAATGGAGCTCACGGAGCACACTACACAACAAAAGAAATATTTTGTGGTAAAAATAGTTGATTTCACGTTGATTACATGGCACTTGTACAAAATGGGACCAGATGAAAGACTACGAAGATATGCCCTAGAAAATGAATGCTAGAGTATTCTAGAAGAAGCTCATGGAGAATTCATAGGTGGACATTATGTAGGAAGGCCACTGCACAGAAAATCTTGAGACCTGGGTTATGGTGGCCCACAATATATAACGATGAAAAATAGTTTTGTCGAGCATGTGATATATGTCAAAGAACAGGAAGGCCATCTAGGAGAGATGAAATGCCATTAAATCTAGAGGCAACATTGCAAGAATTTTATAAATAAGCTATTAACTTTGTTGGACATATTAACCCACCAGGAAAGAAGACTGATGGAAGATACATAATCACTGCAACTAATTATTTGACAAGGTGGGCCAAGGCACAACCAGTGAAGGGTTGAAGTGCAAATACAATGATGAAGTTCATTTTTGAATACATTCTCTCCATACTTGGGTGTCTGAAAATATTAATGAGTGACCAAGGCTCACATTTCCTAAATCAGACTATTGAGGTGTTGACTGAAGAGTTTCAAGTACACCATTAGAGAAGTACCCCTATCACCCTCAAGTGAATGGGACAATCGAAGCTTTCAATAAAATTTTGGAAAATGCACTCACAAAAGTGTGCAATGTGAGAATAAATGACTGGGATCTAAGGATTCGAGTGACATTGTGGGCATATAGGACAACATGCAAGATATTGAAAGGGCAGACAACTTTTACATTGGTTTATGGACAAGAAGCAGTCATGCCTATGGAGTAAATTATGCACAGTTTAAGAATTATATCCTTCATAGACATGAAATATTCTAATATAATGGAGGAGAGGATGGAACAATTGCTTTCTTTGGAAGAGGATAAATTTATAGCAGTTTTTCCATTAGAAAGTACAAAAGGAAGGGAGAAAGCTTGGCATGACAGGTACATCATGCAAAAGACATTCCGAGAAGGAGATCTTGTACTCGTATATGATAGAAAATTGACGAAGTTCACAAGAAAACCTAAGACACATTGGATAGCACCATATTCATCAAACATGTCTCTGATGGTGGCACAATTTAGCTCGCGATGTTAAACGGGCAACTGATTCTAGGACGGGTGAATGGTAGAAGATTGAAGGAATACAAGGATGTCCCTATCCCTAGAGCTTCACACTGAAAGATGGAAGAGAAGAGTCTCATTGCCACCTATAGTTGAAAGTGGGCATTGGAGTATAAACTACTCTGAGAAGGGGACTTCAATGAACAAGGCTACTATGTGATATTCAAGGGTATGTCGAAGTCAGAAAGAACTATGCCACTTGAGGATTGTTATGCGATATTTAGAAGTATGTTGAAGCATGCAAGAACTGCGATAGAGGGTAGATTACTGCATGGTTTTCAAAGATAACTCGAAAAATATGACCATTGGAAGGAAAAAGTTGCTGATGAAATGAAGTTGTCATTAAAAGGTGTTGCAGAAACACATTTATGAAGCAAAGATGGTCATATCTAACACCACACTTGCATTAAATGTACAAGTTCTAAGATAATCATGAGGTTTAAATTTCAAATTCGCTATAAAAGCCAGGTCCCACTCCACATTTTATGCTTTTCTATCTAGAGAATTTAGTTTGAGAGTTTGCAATTAAGAGTGAGTCAAGTGTGTTACTCTATGTCTGAGAGAAGCTTTCAAGAAATTGCTCAATCATTTGTAGAAAAAGGGCTGGAAAGAGTCATCGAAGCCTAGGGTAGTCAATATGGAGAGCTGAATGTACCCCTATCCACAAGGTGCATGAGGTTGTCGCTAAATAAGTAGCTACAGAAGAGCAACCCATGAAAATACCCAAAAAGAGGTCAACCAAAGCCTCTAGAGTAGAGCTAAGAACGTCCCCAAGGAAGAAGACAACAAAAGAGAAGTAGATAAAGACCAACAAAAATAAGAAACCTAAGCAGAAGGTGAAGAAGCTAGTATAGTAGGATAACCAAAGGAAATCCATGACAGTGAGGAGGAAGCCGAGATGCCCTAGATGGAGACAGAGGGCACATAAATTCCCTTTATGTTTCTTCCATATTTTCCACCATGGAAACCGAGTGCCAAGCCAGTTAAGGACTCAAAGGACACAAATTTTGGCACTTTCACACTACTGCTACCAAAGTAAGTGCCACTAGAAGGCAAAGTAATGGGGAAAATCCCACAATTAAAAATGAAAGATTAGGAATTTAATGACAAAAGTAAATATTTGCAGTTCAAGCGAAGCAAGTACCTACACTGGGTCTATTATCCAGAGAGCAGAGTTACAAGGGTGGAGCCGCACTAGTGGGCTACAAGATTATAGAGATCAAGCTTGCTAAGTATGTTATACTTGACACGCTTTGGTAGAAGCACATCCAACACAACCTCTGTTCAACAATTACTAGTATTAGTTCGTGATGTGACCAAGAGGTGCACTTTGCTGCACACATTTTAGAAAGAAAAATAATAAAGAAATGTACAGAAAAAGAAGTCCTTGTAGTCGTGTCTTCTTTGGTTGCACAGTCCAGTGTTGTGGTTCAGTTCAACTAGTTTGGGTACTTATGCAAGGAATTTTTGGAATATTTCCGTGAGGTATAGGAAGAAGCCAAATGTTTTTACTATGCATGGTTGATTTTGATCACCACACTATTTATGTTAGTTAAAACCAATGTATGTGAAGTCACTCTATATGCCTCACTGTAGCATACCAAGGAGCCATTGCGCATGCAGGGGAAAAATATTTCTTTGTGCTATTGGATATGGATTTGCACATGGTGGTGAAATAGTATACTAGGTTATCACCTAGCTTGTATGAGCAGTATCGTAACATCGCAAAATTGAAGGCATATTTTCGCAGAGTATACATCAAGGATCAGAAGGATATAATGGAGACATGGCACCCTCTACAATATATGGTCACTGAAGACAACCTCCTCACAATAATACAAAAATGGTCAACCAAATGGATGACCCAAACCATAGATGACACTGAAGTAGTGCAAGGCACCATGCAACGTGCGGGTCTAAGTGGGACAGACAAAGGGAAAGAAGTAGAGGATCTAGAGCCAAAGATACAACTAGAGACAGAATAGGATATGCAGGACCTCTCAGCAACGTAGATCCAACAAAGGAATCCCCATTCATCATCAAAATGAGGGTACCTACAGTAACTACAACGAGCGCACAAAAGAAATAGAAGGCGAGAAAATCTAAGGGCACAATATTGCTCTTTCTCACTAAGGGGAACATCGATGATCACTACAAAATGATCTTGACAGATGTGCAAGAAGGTGTCATGAAGCTAAAGGTATTGGTGTAAAAATAGAGACAATCGACACAAATAGGTTGGCTACTACTGCCAGAGCAACTGATAGAGTCGACAATTGGATTGAGGATTTTGCAGATACCAGGTGGAGCACTATAGTTTGAATCCACCGAGGACAAAGAGAGAGAGAGAAAGAGGATGGTACAATCTTAACATGAACATATCCACAGTACAACCTCAGGTACTACATGATTTCCATCAAAGTATTACATATGAACTAAAGGAGCGAGAGCAACACACTTCATTGTTAAACATTCAGGTGGAAAAGGATAGAGCTTTGCTAAAAAATGAGCTTGATCAATTGATGAAACAGGGGGATGAAGCACGCTAGCAATAACAATAGCTAGAGGAATTCATTACAAAAAAATGTAGTGAATTTGCAGATGCAAAGGCCCACAAAGAAGAATCGCCAGTAGAGAAGGCCGTGAAGCTCGACCTCATGATAAAGGAGTAAAAGAATAAGCTCACAAAATTAAAGTTTGAATGGAGTGAAGATTTCGGAGCTGCAAATAAGGCTGCATCAAGTCACGCTAACAAAAGTACACGAGCAAAGGGAGAGGGATATAAAAGTTTCAGTGAAAGACATCTCTGACACAGTGGAAAATTGTAGAAAGTTAATAGACGAGACTATGCAGATCTTTTCCTCACTATAGGATGATCCAAAGATTTAGAGAATTGAAGAGGAGCTACTGGTGAAGTAGAAGCGTTGGTAAGATATCTTGGCAGCTACGAAAACCCTACCAATCTAGCAGAGGCATGCTATTATCATTGAAGGGAAGAATCTCTATAAATAGATTAATGATCTTCAGAGGAAAGACCAGATTTTGATAGATAGGACTCAGCCATGGTAGGATGAGGCCCTCCAGCTTTCGTAAGTAGTAGATGAAAGGGTTAGGGAACTATGACAGAGGGAGAAAGAAGTGTTTCAAAATACTACTAAACCAACCATAGAGGCATTGCTGGAACAAGTGTTCTGAGAGGAAAAACAGGTAGCAGACATAGTCTAGTAGTACAATGTCATCGATAATGACATCGCAACAAATATCAAGGGCATCACAACTAACTGACTTGGGACAAGTCACATGTGAGTTTTGGGGGCCTATGGGTGCGACTCAACTTGGTCCAGTTTTGGTCAAAGACTCCGTATTTTGAGGAATGGAATGTGTTGATTCTGCGAAGTTCTATTTACCGTGCAATGTCTAGGGGCTTCGGAATGGGTCAAAGACCCTCATTTTGTAACGTGTATCAGGGTTTTAGTTCATTGTTTTTTTGAGTCCATGGTATGTGGACCATGGTTTTTGTAGCAACGTAATGTATTTAAGGACATGTAATTCTTTGTCAAAGACCATCAAAAATTAATTAGAAGAGATCATAGAGAAAGAACAAGTGATCGAGTATTTTGTTCTATGTTTGGGTCTAAGGAAATGCTCTACAGCTGAGTGTGTGGAGGCCTAGGAAGAGTCTGTAGTTGACTGCGCAGACCACACGGAATTGGGTTCGCAGGTTGAAGTGATGTATGTACAGAAAGATATATCTTAATAAAGAAGAACAACTTTTGGCGAAGTCTTTTTTATTTGTATGCGTTATTTGTGTTCTATTTATTTATGCGAAGTAATTGCAAGTAATTGCTATGTTAGCGCAAATATTATTGTTATGTAATGTGTTTATATTAAATTGAATGTGACAAATCAGTAGTTAGAATGCATAGCGCAGTAGTGTTAGGAATGTTAGAAGGATAATTAAAAGTTAAGAGCCACTCCACGCAGTCCCTCAAGGTTTCAGAAACCTAGTTCTCCAATCACCCATAGCCACCTCAAGTGAGACTTTGACCTTTCTTGCAGGTCATTGATGAAACAGTCATTGTCTGAGGGTTTGCAGGTGGTCTGTGCGCTGCGCTGCAGACTCTTCCCAGTACTTCACGCACTCAACTGTGGAACCTTCCCTTATAACCAAACAAAGAAGAAAGACTCGATCACTTTTTCTCTCTCTATGATCTATTCTAATTATTTTTTGATGATCTTTGACAAAGCATTACATGTCCTTAAATACATTACATTTCTAAAAACACCATGGTCCACATAACATGGACTCAACAAAACAATGAACTAAAACTCTGATACTCGTTACAAAATGAGGGTCTTTGACCCACCTCGAAGCCCCTAGACATTGCACAATAAATACAACTTCACAGACTTTGTGCATTCTGCTCCTCAAAATGAAGAGTCTTTTACCAAAAATGGACCATGTTGGGCCACACCCAACACCAGATGCCTACCATCCATACAGGACATTCCGTTAAACAAATCATGAACATGTAATCTACATGTCACAACAACATATATAAATAAAGGGATCTCACACTTATCTAAGAATTGTCAAGGAGGATTGATGTCTCCTCCCAATAGTTGCATCGCTATCTATTAAGTCATTCATTCATTAAGATTTTATATAATAACTAAAATTTTCTTTTTAATTTCTAATTTTCTCCTAAATCATTCTTTAATTTATATTTTGACTCTTAATTTTGAGTTTCCTTATTTATTTTTAATCAAGTCTTTAACATTGGTTTTCTTTTTTATTTATATTAAGTAATTTCTTATTTGATTTCTTTATTATATAATATATAATATATATATATATATATATATATATATATATATATATAATTTATATATATATTTATGGTATATACTTTTTTCTTTTTTCTTTTTTTTTACACTATTCTTTAATTTATGTTTAGATTTAGATTATTTCATTATTTATTTCTTGGCAACTATTTAGAATTGATTTTCTTTTAATT
The DNA here is from genome assembly GCA_000404065.3 of Pinus taeda. Classification (NCBI taxonomy): domain Eukaryota; kingdom Viridiplantae; phylum Streptophyta; class Pinopsida; order Pinales; family Pinaceae; genus Pinus; species Pinus taeda. Next base: position 32,466 of record APFE031097497.1, read on the forward strand.
CTTTAATATTAATTTATATTTAGGTTTTTAATTTTCTCATTATTTACTTCTTCATCAACTTTTTAGAAATTATTCTCTTTGAATTCTTTAACGTTATTTTTTTGTCACACACTATAAGCCCAAGGAGTTAGCTCGACCATCATCACTAGAACCACCTTCACTATTCCTGACACACAAGTCACTCCAGTGTACATATTTGGCTACGAGGGGGGCGATAGTTCTCTACAATCTTGGTGCAACCCAATCACTGCCCTCACCATGGCATTGCCAATTTTTGCAGGGATGCTCCTCGCCCCAAATAAACTATAAATAGCATTTTTCTACCCTGAGATATTGTCAAGCCAGCCTGCCCTGCAAGGCTCGAGAAAAACAAGGATTTAGACTCTGTTGTACATACAAAACCATAATTCTGTGAAGAAAATAAAAAAATCACCAATTTTGTCATGTCTTCAACACCTCCTTTTTCATCAGGCAAGAAACTAGGTTTAGCTCTTCCACTGGACTTGAGCCTTGAAACGAATTTTAGGCTCTTCCCTCATCCCGCCTATAAACTCATTAACGCTTCCCCTTCTTGAGAACCATGAATACTCACACACCCAAGATCTAATGTCCATGTACGCCATTCCCTCCGTCGTATATGGAGAGGTGAACGAGAGCCATGACCCTCCCCAAAGGCTCATTTGTCACTCCTCATGAGGCTTGATGGCCATGTTAGTCTCGATGCTCATCCCCATCAGGGAATTTCAATGTCTATGTTGAATAATATAACTTAACATCAATTTTATAGAGATAAAGTAATTAAAAGTAAAGAAAATATTTTATATCTATATATCTATATATCTATATATATATATATAGAGATAGAAGATAGATAGATAGATAGATAGATAGATAGATAGAGAGAGAGAGAGAGAGAGAGAGATCCATATTAACCACATATTTATCAAATATTAAAAGGGATTAAATCTCTCGACCTGTAAACCTTTTAACAAGTTTTTCATTTTAAAAATAGATTTGCAAATCAAGAGATTTTATCCCTCTCAACTCTTGGTAGATTCGTGCTTAAGATGGATCTATACTAATTTATACACATTGATATTAATATATTGTGTTTTGGCATTCCTTTTATAAAAAATGTTATAATTCTTATCACTAAATTATTGAATCTTCATTATAACTCTTCCGCCTTCTTAAGTTGCATCTATCATAACTCCATGATAGTAATTATAGGAGTTATTTTTAGTGAAGGTGATCCATTGATCACATAACATAACCATGGATTTTAAGATAATTTTTTACTATTAATATGCATTTTATTCAAAGCACTAACATTACTTTAACACTATACCCTAAAGAAATTGTTATCAAATTCCCCAACACCAAAACCATGCAACACCTCTAACATAATATTGACCATTGGATACTTTCAAGATGAGAATATTTAAGTGGTTTCATAATTCTTTCCTAATTTTGATGGCTACTACATATTTATTGTACATTTGTCAATGAATTTGTAGATATGATAAATACCTTCTAATTATTGTGCTTTGGACATCTATTAGGGTATCCATTAATCTAATTATTCTATCCATCTACCATTACTTACCAACGCATAAGCGATATTCACATCATTAATGTAACAAATACATTCTACTAAATGATTTTTGTAATGTATCTAGATAATAGTTAGGTGTTCAACACACCATAGATATGCACATGCAACCAACATACTTTTTAAAATAATTAATGAAAATAAATTAAACATGCATAGAAACATCCAAATACATAGATCATCAATTAAATATAGCATTCAAACAAAACATTATCATAGTAGTAAAACAATGAGAAAATATTTATCTTTCTAGACATTTACAAAAATGATTGCAAACATCAAGGATTCAACCCAACCATAGGGATTGTTTCACTAGTTCTCTTTGAAACATGCCACCTTGAGATGGGGCTATGAGTCCCTAAGGAAAAAAAATACATATAGGTGTCCATTTTCCACACTAACATCCCAATAACGAGTAAACAACTAGTGACTCAACTCTTACTACAATTCCAATCGCTTAGCTTTACTCCCCATCATTTTGCACAACCCGAGGGATGAGATTTTCTTCTTTGAACCATAGTCCCTCATAAAATATACATCCCCAACATAATTTTGAACCTGACTCAAGTATGAACCCATTTTCCCTATAGCAATTATTACTTATTGTTGTTTTACCATGCTTTTCTTGTTATGCTGATAAGAGTGTTTATTTTGGAACAAACTGCCACAATTTTAATTTAACTAGCCTAATCAATTTAAACTCTGGATCTATCAAGAATCTAAAGGGATCAAATCTCTTTCACCTGTAAAAGAGGTTTGCACCTCAAGAGATTTGAACTTGATAATTATAATCATAATTTTATTTGTTTTGTTGTATTATTAATTTTATTTTATTTATATCTTTATTTTTATGTAATTTGACATAGTCAAAATGTTTAAATAACATAATATGACATAGGACATTACAACATATCTTCCATATTGGGTTCAAGAGTCCCTTCAAGAAAATAAAATGGCTTTGCACCTCAAGGGATTTGATTCCTCTTGGCACTTAGTAGATCTAGAGTTAAGATGGATCTAGCATGGCTTAATTATCAATTATAATTAATTATAATTATTAACTTTTTAAATGTAATTTAACAAAGTCAAAATGTTCTAATAATATTTAAAATTATAATACTATTATTTTATTTTATTTTTATCTTCATTTTTATGTTTGTGTAATTTGGCCTAGTGAAAATGTTTACATAACATATTAGGACAGGATAGGACATGACAACATCTCTTCCGTATTAGGCCAGAGAGCACCTCAGGTGGATGGTATGGATTTAACCTCCACAGAATATTATAGAATATTCTTAGTAATATACACAAATCAAAGGTTGATATTTATATCCAAAGTAGTTATGCCCCCTTTTCCATTTTAATTAAATTGATTAATTAAAATAATGTCATATAATTTATAACACTCTCCTCCCACATTTACCCAAGCTAACTGGTCTCCTGAGGTAAACACGTGACGAAGAGTTACTATGATAATATTCCAATCACCATACTTTTTAACCTAGTACAAAAATTACTTGCATATGAATTCTAAAACACTGAAAATAAACAATGTGAGAGCATAACACATAAAACACATATACAGAGAGATTTTCCCCTGGATCCCAAAACCGGGACTACCAGCTTGATTTTTTTCATTATGTTCCTTTCAATGTTAAAATACATATTTATACATGTCGATGCATCCAATACCATGAACCGAAAAACATTGCGTCCAAAACCATGGACCAAAAACCATCGCGTCTAGAAACATGTGCGAAAATCATGCACAAAACCACAGATAGGTCCGCCCAACCTAACATAGGGTCCAAAACCAAAATTTTCTGCGCTGCTACCCCATACTCCATAGAGTGGGGTTACCTACACCACTCAAACCCCCTGTGACTCCCCTCGCTACATAATCGGTGCAACAAAGAGGGGGGCTCTACCCCCCTTCTAACCCCCTGGTTAACTATGTCGGCTAGTCGTGGAAAGAATATAACACAACCCAACATTCTCCCACTTGTTCTTTTATTTCCATATGGTGCCACAAGAGAGCTTAGTCATTTATCCAGCACTACAACACCCATTGTTTCTCTACACCAAGAGAACTTCTCAGAGCTCACAGATTGTTTCAATGCATCTACAGTATTCTTCAAAGTATCCACCTTTACCACCAACACCTTTTTTCCTTCTATCATATCCCTCACAAAGTGATACTGAACATCAATGTGCTTTGTCTTTGAATGATATGTAGGGTTCTTTGCTAATAAAATTGCACTTTGGCTGTGACAGTCTATCCTTATAGCTCCCTGTAATAACCCCATATTTGAACATAATCTCTGCAACCAAACTGCTTCCTCGCTTGCATGAGTGACTGCCATGCATTCTACCTCTGTATTTGATAGTGCCGATACAGATTGTTTCTTACTCATGCAACTGACTGCACCTCCAAATAGGTTAAACACATACCCACTTGTAGTTCTTCTTTGATCCAGATCTTTAGCCCAATCTGCATCAACAAAGCCACGAATATACAACACTCTGTCCAACCCTGGTCTTCCTTGGTAGCACAAACCATAATCACTAGTGCCACACAAATACTTGAAAACCCGCTTCACTATTGTCCAGTGCCCCTTCCATGGTTTTGACATAAACCTGTTCAATACTCCCACTGCATGTGCAAAGTCTGGTTTAGTACAGACCATCGCATACATCAAACTACTGACTTCACTTGCATATGGAACACAGGACATGTCCTCTTCCTCTTCTTGTGTCTTGGGACACTGTTCAACAGATAACTTTACTCCTATAGGAATAGGAACCTTCACCGGTTTACTATCCTGCATATTAAACCTCTGCAATATTGGCTCAACATACTTCCTCTAGTTTAACCAGAGCTTCCTCTTTGTTGGATCTCTTTTAATTTCCATGCCCAAAATATAGTTTGTATCACCAAGATATTTCATGTCAAATTTGGAGGACAAATGGGTCTTAAAATCCTAGATAATTTCTTTGACATTTCCAACCAGCAACATGTCATCCACATACAAGACCAGATAAATAACATGGTAACCAATTAATTTAAAATACACATAGTGATCTTCTCTGCTTTTAGTGAAGCCAAGTACGCGTATAAATGTATCAATTTTTTGATACCAGATCCTTGGTGACTGTTTTAACCCATACATAGACTTCTTTAACTTGCATACCAATTCTTTCATACCCTTCGTCGCAAAGCCTTCAGGTTCCTTCATGTAGATCTCCTCTTCGAGATCCCCATGAAGAAATGTTGTCTTCATATCCATATGTTCTACCTCAAAATCAAAAGCAGCAACAACAGATAAAAATAATCTAATAGAAGTTACCTTGGCAACAGGAAAAAAATATCACCAAAATCAATTCCCGACACCTGGGAATAACCTTTTTCTACCAACCGAGCTTTGTATTTCTCCACCTTTCCCCTTGCATTTATCTTCTTCTTGAACACCCATTTGCTGCCAATGGGTTTCCTTCTAGTCGGCAACTCCACCAGATCCCAAGCCTCATTTTTGTGCAAAGATGCCATTTCATCAACCATGGCCCTTTCGAGAGTTTTCCATCCTCTAAATCTACTGCATCCTTTACAGTTCTAGTATCATCATCAGTAATAGATAAAGAAAAATCTGAACAAAATGCAGATGGACTGTACCTTTTTGGTTGCCTTCTTTCTCAAACTAATCTTCTCACACACGGAGTTTGTGGCTCTTCATCTTCTAATTCCTCCTCTACTGTAGAGTCTAATTCTTCCTCCTTTAGCTGAAACTCTATCTTCTGTGGTTCCTTTAGTTCGACTTCATGTTTAATAACATCTTTCACCTCTCTGAACACTACATCTCGGTTGTACACAACCTTCCTTGTTACTAGGTTCCAAAACTTATAACCCTTTAAACCATCCTTATACCCAATAAATATGCACTCTTCAGATTTACTATCCAACTTGGTTCGTTTCTCTTTTGGATCATGTACATATGCATCACATCCAAATACCATCAGACGTGAAAGAGAGGGTTTCTTACCAGTTCATACCTCTTGTGGAGTATTATCCTCCAACGTTGATGAAGGTGATCTATTGACCACGTAACATGTTGTCTCCACCGCCTCTACCCAGAATTCTTGTCCTAACTCGACACCACTAAGCATGCTTCTTGCCCTTTCCATCAACGTCTTGTTCATTCTTTCTACAACTCCATTTTGTTGATGTGTATATGGAGTAGTCTTTTGCCGTGTTATACCACACTTCTTATAGAATTCTTCAAATTCATTAGTGCAAAACTCTCCACCAGTTTCTGTCCTCGGCAACTTTATCTTCTTCTCTATCTGGTTTTCCACCAAAGCCTTAAATTCTTTAAACCTGTCAAAGACTTTAGATTTCTTCTTAAGGAAATATATCCATCTATTCCTTGAGAAGTCATCTATAAATGATACATAGTACACAGACTTACCCAGGGATGGAACCTTCACAGGTCCAAACACATCATTGTGCACAAGCTCTAATATCTCTTTCACCCTCTAACCACCAGAGGGGAAACTCACCCAATTCTGCTTCCCATATACATAATTTTCACAGAAATCAAAATCCAGAGAGCTATTACACTTTCCTTTTACTATACCTTTACCATGAAGTATTCAAAGGCCCTTCTCTCCAATATGTCTAAGCCTTTGATGCCACAGCATGGTCTTCTCTCCAAAGACCACTAGATTTTCTAATCCACTTTCAAGAACCACAGTACTGTTGCACCCATCAACAAAAATGCTACCTTGTAGCTTGCAAAAAGTTCCAATCTGAACTCCCCAAACCATCTTGTAGATATCCTTCTTGAACACTATTTTTACACCTACATCATCCAGCTTGCTTATAGAAATCTAATTTCTAGCCAATGCAGGAATATGTAGAACACCTGGAAGTTTTCTAACCCTTCCACCTTGCAACTTCAACTTTACTTTTCCGCGACCAATGATTCCAGCCTTCCTATCATCCCCTAATAAGACATCACCACCATTGTATTTCTCATACTCGCTGAACCACTCTCTCTGGGGAGTGAAGTGAAAGGATGCACCTGAGTCAATCAACCATGCCTCATGATCTACATGTGTACTTGAAGAAGCCAAGTACACATCTCCACCTTCATCTGAGGTGTTTTTTGCCTCTGCAGAGGGAGCATCATCAGATCCCTTTCCTTTGTCGGGAGCTTTAGATTTACAGTGCCTTTTGTAGTGCCCTTCCTTTCCGCATTTCTAGCACACTGCCTTTACATGTTTTCTTGGAGATTTAGATCTCCCTCTAGATTTAGATCTCCCACTTGATGACTTATTTTTGCTTATGTTCTGGCACCGTCCTCGTACAGATAAGGCATCACCATTCTGGCTCTCCATATTTTTCTGTCTCATCTCCTCCGTCAGCAAGGATGAGACTATTTCATAAAACTATAAGGTAGTTGCATTGCTACCTATTGCAATAACCAGACTATCCTGTGAATCTAGTAGAGAACACAACAAACTAATGCACGCATCTTCATCTCAAAATTTTGATATGAACAGATGATAGCTGACTTACCATAGTTTTAAATGCATTTAGATGCTCTATCACCGAGTCTCCATCTTTCATCCTCAGGTTATACAACTTTTTCCATAGGAACAGTTTATTCACCAGAGACTTAAATTGGTACAAAGTCCCTAACTTGTCCCACAAATCCTTCGTCATAGCTTCCCCTGATACATTCAACAATATTGAATCTGAGACACACAATTGTATTGTGCTCTTTGCCTTCTAATCCAACTTCTTCCATTCTTCATCAGATACTCCCGCTGGTTTAGTATAGGATCTACCACGATCCACTAATGTTTATCCACCAACATATCCTCCATCTTGAGTTTCCACAACTCAAAACTATAACCATTAAATTTCTCGATCTCTATCTTTCCACTGCTCGCCATCTTCTTTCACTACCAAAATTGATCCTGCAGATCTCCCACTGAACATGGTCTACCACAAGCCCAAGCGAAACCCCTTGGCAACAGAGGCGTCCCTTTGAAGCCAAAACAACTCTGATACCAAATGTAGGTTTTATCCCCATATAGAAATTACCTGCATACGAATTCTAAAACACAGAAAATAAATAATGCAATCGCATAACACATAAAACACATATACAGAAAGATTTTCCCCTCGATCCCAAAACCAGGACTACCAACTTGATTTGTTCATTATGTTCCTTTCAATGTTACAATACATATTTATGCATGCTGAAGAATCCAATACCATGGACCGAAAACCATTGTGTCAAAAACCATGGACCAAAACCATTGCATCCAAAACCATGTGGGAAAATCATGCACAAAACCATAGGTAGTTCTGCTCAACCTAGCATAGGGTCCAAAACAAATTTTATGAGGTACTGCCCTAGACCCCATAGAGTGGGGTTACCTGCACCCCTCAAACCCCCTGTGACTCCCCCCTCTACGTAATCAATGCAATGAAGGTGGGGCTCTGTCCCCCCTTCTACCCCCCGAGTTAACTACGTTGACTATTCGTGGAAAGAATATAACACAACCCAACACTCATCATGTATAATTAAGGAAGTGGAGTCGACATGGAAAGACCAATCTGACTTTCCTTAGGAGCTATAGAACCTTCATGAGATAACCAACCCTTCCACATGCCTAACCCTTGAGACAACTTGATGTTTTGTTGATCTGGACCCCCAGTTTCTCCCATGACAAGGCATCAGTTCGACTGAGACCTTCTAGTCCCCTCCATAGCAAGGCACCCATATGACTGTGGCCTTCTTCAGGTAGTTTTATAACTAGTGAACCCACATTTTTAGCCAAGTTTTTAGGGCTAGGACTAAAGTCTCTACCCAAGACTTCATAAGAAATCCAAAAATGATAAATAACATCGAAACAAAGATACTAATGCAAAAAATCATATGAGGACTTGACCAAACCCCTATCAGCCATGAAAGGCATTTTGTCAAATAGATCATGAACATGTAATCTACAGGCCATAACAATAGATCTAAACATAAGGATGTCATCCATATCTGAGAATTGTCAAGGAGGACTGATGTATTCACAAGTTAGTTGCCTTCATATCTGTGAGGATATCCATTCATTGACATTTCATATACTAACCAAAACATGATGAGAGCCATACATCAAGATTATCATAAAACATGATTATGACTAGAAAATAACTAGAAATATGTCAATGAAGAAAAAAACATTAAAGCCATATAATGAAAAGAACATTTACTCATCATACCAAGTCATGGACTTCCACATACCACCCGGACATAGATTTGGATGAACCAATTCTCCCTTTCAGACAATCACTCCCATGCCATATTCCAAGCATGAATGAGATATCTCATGGAATAAAATAAGAAAACCAAACCAGGGCTTCTAGAGGCAAAACCATCTCGACCCTCAACTAGTAATTCCACCTCATGGTCAGACATCACTAACCATCACCATATCAGTCGAGTCTATAGTAGTTGCCTAGGGTTTCAACAAGTCTTCTAGGACTAGTAATTGAACCCATAGTTGTTTCTGGGATCTAGAGTGTTTGTCCAATCGGGGCTTCTAGGACTAGTAAGTCAACCCACTATTAGGATATTCCGACACATAGGAAATAGTTAAGTATAACTTGGTCTAGTGTAGAGTTAGGTAAAGTGTGTTTCTTTACTACGTACATTTGTAACTTACAATCTGATGGTCATGATATGTTCTAGACATGAAGTGATCCAACGGTTCACTCTCTCCTCGGTATTACCGACACTTGATCCATGGCTTAGCACCCGATTGGTCCATGATCTCTATTTAAAGAGCATGGAGGGTCATTTGTAGGGTAATGATTCATGAGATACGCTTATGTAAATTTTAGATATTTTATTAATAAATTTCCTGAAGTGGCCGCGTTGGCTCAGGCCGTGGGTTTTTTCCCTCTTTGAGGGTTTTAACCACATCAATAATATTGGTGTATTGATGTGTGATATGTTTGTGAGTGGCGTCCTTTGGTGTTCTGTCTGAGGAACTTACATAGTATATTCCTACATGGTATCAAAGCTATTTTATTATCACATCCGTTAGTGATCCAAATCTGAAGCCAGTACAACTCCATCTGACTGTCATTTCCTAGATCTACTGTTTCTGACTTCTTTTGGGCCGATAGGACTGGCATATTGCGTTAGGAGCATCTATTCTAGTGAGGAACCCCTTTCATTTCACGTGAAAAGTTTTTTGGTAGCCCTAGCTATATCATTTTTAATATCTGGGGGTATACATTCTTTATTTGCAGTTCTAGCTATTCATCTCTCTGTTTATTTCAGTTTATTTAGCTCTCTGTTTTTTATTAATGGATCTATACCTTTAATTTCTACGTATGCTCTTTTCCCTGTGACTCTGTGTGATCCGGGAAAATTAGAAACAAAAAGGAAGTATTTTTCTCATGTGTATGCTCTTTTCCACCGCACCTTAGTGTGATCTAGGAAAATCAAAAACATTGAGGAAAATGTTTAGTTTCCAGCTGAAACTAACTTCAAGCCGTAAGGTTTATTTTTTTGTATGTCTGTGTTGGGTTTTTTGGTTTTTTTTTTTTGTAGGCAAGAAAAGAGATTTTTCATGTAAGCACACACCCCAAAGCTTCAGTGACTAAAAACCAAAAAAAAAAATCCCTTCATCTTTTCCAAAAATTACTAACCTTTTAAACTAGCTCAATTGGTCGAAAGTGAGTTTATGAACTAGAGGGCTTGAGTTCAAGTCTTTCTTTTTGTTGAGTTACGTTTTCAAAAAACACATGTAACTTATGTTTTAAAGTTACTTTATGTAAAAGTTTTCTCACCCACTATAAAAAGTGAGTCACTTATGATTCTGAAGTCTCTTTATCTTTTATTTAAGTTACAATTTAGTGGGTAGTTCATAAAGTACCATTGTAAAAGCGACTTTCACTTATTTATAAAAGTGAGTGACATAATTTATTTTTTAAAGTGAGCTAATTATATTAAGTTTGGAAGGGGGAGGGGGGGGGGTTGTTTCTTTTAAATATAACATTATCATTCATTTCCACACATTCACACACTTCGTCAGCAACTTCAACAACTTTTTGTCAAAAAGCTATAACTTCATCATCCAAAAGCTGTTTTCAAAGCCGTTTTTTTAAATCAACCTAATTTTTCAAGATCTTTCCATTGGAATACTTGGTTTCAGCATATAAATATTCAGTTTATGTTAAAATGGAATGTCCATGCCAAGTTATTCTTCACAGCGCCAACTACTTCCAATGGTGGTCCTACATTGTGGATTTACTTAGAAGTAAAGGTCTTTATAGAATAACCTCAGGCTAAGAAACTAAACCTCGAAATGAAGATAAGGCAGTCAAATGGGAAAATAGGAAAGATCAAGCACGTGGGTTGATAGGGATGTCTATTTCTCTAGACCTTAGATTCCATATCATAGAACTTGATACTCCTAATGAAGAAATGAACCAGCTCACTAAAGTTTTTGGAATTAAAAATGAAATTAGAGCCCATCAACTCGAAAATGAATTGCTTACAGTGGACCACAGTAATTTTTTCTTCCATTGAAATTTTTTTATCTAATTTCAAGACCCTTAGACTTCTCTTGGAAGTGTTAAGGTTAAGAAAAAAGATGGTAGCCTTATTTATTCCATTTTTACTAAGTTGGGACCAACCTACTCTGTATTTGTTCCCACCTTCCATTCTACTAGAGAAGCCTTTATTTTTCAAGGACAAAACTACAAGTCCCCCTCTTTCGATGCCTTTTGTGATTCTTTAATTAGAGAACAAGAAACGCTCTTATATCTCGGTCTTCTTAATCTTGGAAACTCTTCTAAGAAAGCCTTAATTGCCCAGCAACAACCAAATTCAAAGAATCCTAAGAAGCAGTATCCTAAAAAGAATGGTCCTAAACCAAACAAGGGTCGTAAGCAATTTCAGGCTCAAAATGAAAAATCATTTCAACAAAATGATAAGGCAAATAAAAACAAAGGGAAGATGAAGAAGCATAACATCCATTTGAAGCACTCTTCAACTTCAACTTCATCTTCAATAATTGTACTTTTTGCATGTGGTTGTCAAGCATCTTGATCTAGTTATGCACTAAATGTATCTTCTTCTTCTCATTCTCATGAGTGGCTCATTGATTTTGGAGCTTCTTATCACATGGCCAAAAACAAAGCCATTTTTTTTTCTTTAAATGATTGTAACACCAAAAATATATTTGTTGGTGATGACAGATCTCTTAGTGTTGTAGGGAGTGGAACTATTCATCTAGACAATGGTCAATTTAATGATGTTTTATGTGATCCAACCTTATCCTACAACATTTTAACTGTATATCAGATAACTCATTCAGGTGAAGGTAAAATAATTGAATTTTCACCTCATGATGTTGTAATTAAGAACCTAACATATCCTAGACATATTTTAGCTATTAGCATTGATGATGAGTCTACAAGGTTGTATAAGTTTAAAAACTTTGGCTCATCAAATCTTTCCTCGGTATTTGTTGCTCATAATGATGATGTGAGTAAACTTTGGCATGAGCGATTTGGTCACTTAAACTATCGCTCCCTTCAGAATCTATGTAAAGAAAATATGGTGACAGGTTTTCCAATGGTATCTTGTAGAGATGGTGTTTGTTCTGGATGTGTACTCGGAAAACATCATTGGGATAGTTTTGAAAAATGTGCCTCTTGGCACACCTCAGCCCCTTTACAGCTTGTGCATAGTGATTTATGTGGTCCACTTTTGGTTGTTTAATTCTCTGGCTACAAGTATTTCTTAACTTTCATTGATGATTTCTCCAGACACACTTGGGTATACTTCTTAAAACTCAAGAGTGAAGTATTTAACATGTTCTTGGCCTTTAATGGCTTCGTTGAAAAACAATTTGTACATCAAATTCTCAATCTAAGATCTGATAATGGCGAAGAATATGTTAACAACAAATTCATCAACTTTTGCACTAAGAATGGAATTCAAATGCAACATATTGTTCCATATACTCCACAACAAAATGGTGTAGCTGAAAGGAAGAATCACACCTTAAAGGAAATGGCTAATTTTATGCTTTAATCTAAAGGAACTTGTCTTAATTTTTGGGCAGAAGCAATCCAAATTAACATAGTAAATTGCACTCCTACTAATGTTTTAAAGTATATCACTCTAGAAGAAGCATGGAGCTCAATTAAACCTAATGTAAGTCAATTTCGTATTTTGGAAGTGAAGCATGGGCCCATATTTCAGATGAGAAACATAAATCTCTAGAACCTAAGAGTGAAAAATGTATTTTTGTTGGATATTCTGAAGATGTCAAAGGATATAGACTTATTCCACTTAAGTCCAAAAATGTTATCATTAGAAGAGATGTAAAGTTGGCTGAAAATATATCAGCCTACGAGGCTAGTTCGGCAGATGTGCCACCTCTCTCTATCCCTTCTACTTCTAAAAATATTTCTTCTTCTGATGATGACAGTGAGGATGACAATCCTCCCCCACCTTCTCAGGATCATCCTTCAGCTCCTCAGCTTCCAAAATGGGTCTGTGCTACTAGAGATGCAGCATGTTCTCTTGCTAGTGATCCTACAAATTAGTGATGTACAAGTTCTCAGTTCTATAGAGCCTCTTCTTTACTGGCTCAATATTCAACGAATTATGATCCTGACACCTTTGCAAAAGCTTCATGCCATCCAAATTGGGACACAACTATGAATGAAGAATATCGTTCATTATCGGCAAATGATACATGAGATCTTGTTCCTCTTCCAAAGGGATGAAAACTTGTTAGATGCCAATGGGTTTACAGAACCAAGTATGGACCCGATGGAAACGTTAATAAACAAAAAGCTCATCTTCTTGCTAAGGATTTTTCACAAGTTGAAGGCAATGACTATATTGAAACCTTCTCCCTTGTTGCCAAAATGAACTCTATCCAGCTTGTTCTTTATCCTGATGCCTCTTTCAAATGGGAAGTCCATGAGATGGATGTTAAATTTGCCTTACTACATGGGGACTTGCATGAAGAAATATATATGGAACAACCTCTTGGATTTATACAAACAAAGTCAACTCTTTATGTCGGCTTAAGAAATCCCTTTATGGTCTCAAGAAAACCCCTCAGGCTTGGTATGGCAAAATGGATAGTTTTCTTTTAGAAGCTGGCTTTTCTAGGTGTCATTCTGAAAATACTGTCTACACCAAGAAAGTGGGCAAGTCTGTTATCATTCTTGTTCTTTATGTTGATGATATTATCCTTACTAGTAGTGATCCCAACCTTATAAACCATGTGAAGTACAACCTTAAAAAGAAGTTTGAAATCACAAACTTAGGACACTTGCATTATTTTCTTGGTCTTCAAGTCTTGCAATCCAAAGAAGGTATTTTCCTTTCCCTGTCCAAGTATGCCTGTGATCTTCTACGCCATTTTCACATGGAATATTGTAAGCCATCTCCTTCTCCATTTTAGTCTGGAGCAAAAATTTCAGTCACGTGTATTTCCCCTGAAGTTGATGCTACCTTATACCATCAACTTGTACGAAAAATTTTGTATCTGACCTATACTCATCCTAACCTTTCCTTTGATGTTGGCCTTATTTCTTGGTTTATGCAAAACCCACATGAAATTCATTGGAAAGCAACTAAACGAATACTTCATTATGTGTGAGGTATAGTTTACTTTGGGATTCATTATAGTGCAGAAGCATCTCCTCTATTGGTTGGTCTCACTGATTCTGATTGGGTTGGTGACCCTGATGATCGGAAGTCTATTGCAGGTTATGTGTTCACTCTTGGCTCAGGACCTATTACATGGGCTTGCAAGAAACAAAGTGCCATTTCTCTTTCTTCAGCAGAAGTAGAGTATCATCGTGTCGTAGAAGCTAATAAGGAAGCCCTGTGCCTTCATCAGATCCTGTCAGATTTTGTCTTTCAGCAACAACATTTGAGTACACTTTGGTGTGATAATCAAAGTGTCATTCAACTATGCAAAGATCCAGTCCAACATCAACGTAGCCAACAAATTGAACTACACATGCACTTCATCAGAAAGCTCATTCATGATCATGTTCTTGAAGTGCAATATTTCAACAGATGATCAAGTTGTAGACATCTTTACAAAGGCTCTCACAGAGGCAAAGTTTACTAAACTTCGATTTGTAGTTGGAGTTCAGGAAGTTGTCACTAAGGGGGGATATGCTCTAATGCCTCCTTCCTTCTCCTACTGTGTCATATTTGTACATCCTTCAATCCTATCCCAATTTTCTCTTAAGGGGGGATGTTAGGATATTCCGACACATAGGAAATAGGTAATTATAATTTGGTCTAGTGTAGAGTTAGGTAAAGCGTGTTCCTTTACTATGTACATTTGTAACATAAAATCCGATGGTCATGATATTTTCTAGGCATGAAGTGATCTGATGGTTCACTCTCTCCTTGGTATTACCGACACTTGATCTATGGCTTAACACATGATTGGTCCATGATCTCTATTTAAAGAGCATGGAGGGTCATTTTTAGGGTAACCGTTCATGAGAGAAGCTTATTTAAATTTTCATTCTTTTATTAATAAATTTCCTGAAGTGGTGGCTCAAGCTGTGGATTGTTTCCCTCATTAAGAGTTTTAACCACGTCAAGAATATTGGTGTATTGATCTGTGATCTGTTTGTGAGTGGTGTCCTTTGTTGTTCTGTCTGAGGAAATTACGCTGTAAATTCCTACACCCATGAAAGACTCAAGATAATTTTTACAACGAAGGCTTCGAAGACTAGTAAGTCAACACAATTTTTACATGGCTTGTAGATCATTTGTTGAACCAAAGCTCTAGTAACTAATAACTCAACCCACAACTCTAAGGAACATGAGCACCAACAAAAAAACAAATTTAAAACCCACAACGCCGTGGCTATCTAGGAAATGGAAAGGTCAGGAAAAACCAATGTCAATCTAGGAAATCCTCCATGATAATGACATATCATAACCAAAAAACCACATGCATATGCCATGCAAGTGAAAACATGTTATATGAAGTCTCTACCACAAAATCACTTCGCGGCATAACTTTCAAAGTATGTCATCTACCTTATTATGATGGGATTAGAGATGTAAGCCTGTTTCATGATGAATATGAAAATGAACTACTAGAAGAAGAGAGGCTACAATATTTGGATGTATCCCTAAAGGCTACACCTGCTAGATGGTGGGGTACTCATAAAAGAAATAGCATATTGTTACGATATTCCGACACATAGGAAATAATTCAGTATAACTTGGTCTAGTGTAGAGTTAGGTAAAGTGTGTTTCTTTACTATGTACATTTGTAACTTACAATCTGACAGTCATGATATGTTCTAGACATGAAGTGACCCAACTGTTCATTCTCTCCTAGATATGACCAACACTTGATCTGTGGCTTAACACTCGATTGGTCCATGATCTCTATTTAAAGAGAATGGAGGGTCATTTGTAGGGTGACCATTAATGAGAGAAGCTTATGTAAATTTTCTTTCTTTCATTAATAAATTACCTAAGGTGGCACGTTGGCTCAGGCCATGGACTGTTTCCCTTTTTGATGGTTTTAACCACGTCAAGAATATTGGTGTATTGATCTATGATTTGTTTGTGAACGGTGTACTCTGGTGTTATCTATGAGGAACTTACCTTGTAAATTCCTACATGGTATCAAAGCTATTAGAAGGATTCTTCAGTTACTGATCCAAATCCGAAACTAGTGCAATTGCATCCGAATGTTGTTTCCTAGATCTACTATTTCTGACTGCTTTCGGGCCGATAAGACTTCTCTATTGTGTTACGATCATCTGTTCTAGTGAGGAACCCATTTCATTTCATGTGAAAAGGTTTTTGGTAGCCCTAGATACATCATTTTTAAGATCTGGAGGTATACAGTCTTTATTTGCAGTTTTAGTTCTTCATATCTCTCTTTATTTCGATTTATTTAGCTCTCTATATTTTATTACTGGATCTGTAACTTTCATTTATGTGTATGCTCTTTTCTTCGTGACTCTATACAATTTCGGCAAATCAGAAATAGAAAGGAAGGATTTTTCTCATGCGTATGCTCTTTTCTGTCACGCCTTAGTTTCCAGCGAAAGCTAACTTAAAGTCATATGCTTTTTTTGTTTTGCAGGAAAGAAGAGCTTTTCAAGTAAGCACGCACCCCAA
This sequence comes from Pinus taeda, assembly GCA_000404065.3. NCBI lineage: Eukaryota > Viridiplantae > Streptophyta > Pinopsida > Pinales > Pinaceae > Pinus > Pinus taeda. The sequence goes on from APFE031097497.1 coordinate 49,296, forward strand.
AGCTTTAGTGACTAAAAAACAAAACCCTTCCTCTTCTCCAAAAATTACTAACCTTTTAAACAAGCTCACTCAATCCAAAGTTACTTTATGAAAATAAAGGTCTTGGGTTCAAGTCTTTCTTTTTGTTGAGTTACTTTTTCAAAAAGCACATGTAACTTATGTTTTAAAGTTGCTTTATGTAAAATTGTTCTCACCCATTATAAAAAATGAGTCACTTATAATTCCAAAGTCTCTTTATCTTTTATTTAAGTTACAATTTAGTGAGTAGCTCATAAAGTACCATTTTAAAAGTGCCTTTCACTTATTTATAAAAGTGGGTCACATAAAATATTTTTTAAAGTGAGCTAATTATATTAAGTTTGGAGGTGGGGGGTGGGGTTTTTTTAAATATAACATTATTATTCACTTCCGCATATTCATGCACTTCGTCAACATCTTCAACAATGTTTCTTCAAAAATACATAACTCCTTCATCCGGAAGTCGTTTTCAGAGCTGTTTTTTTTAATCAACCTAATTTTTCAAGATCTTTCCAGTGGAACACTTAGTTTCATCATCTAGAATTTTAGTTTCTGTTCAAATGGAAAGTTCATGCCAAGTTATTCTTGACATCACCAACTACTTCCAATGGTGGTCCTACATTGTGGATTTACTTGGAAGTAAAGGCCTTTATAGAATAGCCTCAGGCCAAGAAACTAAACCTAAAGATGAAGATAAGGCAGCCAAATGGGAAAATAGGCAAGATCAAGCATGTGGGTTGATATGGATGTCTACTTCTCCAGACCTTAGATTCCATATCGTAGAACTTGATACCCCTAGTGAAGCAATGAAACAACTCACTAAAGTTTTTGGAATTAAAAATGAAATTAGAGCCCATCAACTTGAAAATGAGTTGCTTACATTGGACCCCAATAATTTTTTTTCATTGAAGAGTTTTAGTCCAATTTCAACACCCTTAGACTTCTCTTTGAAGGATTTAAGGTTAAGAAAGAAGATGGTAGCCTTATCTATTCCATTCTTATTAAGTTGGGACCAACCTACTCTGTGTTTGTTTCCACCTTCCATTCTATTAGAGAAGCTTTTATTTCTCAAGGCAAGACTACAAGTCCCCCTCTCTTGACACTTTTTGTGATTCTTTAATAAGAGAACAAGAAAAGCTCTTACACCTCAGTCTTCTTAATCTTGGAAACTCTTCTAAGAAAGTCTTAGCTGCCCAACAATGACCAAATTCAAAGAATCCTAAGAAGTAGTATCCTAAAAAGAATAGACCTAAACCAAACAAGGGTCCTAAGCAATTTCAGTCTCATAATGAAAAATCATTTCAACAAAATGATAAGGAAAATAAAAACAAAGGGAAGAAGACTGATAGACATTGCCACTTTTGTAATCAAGATGGCCACTTAGAATCCAAATGCTTTAAGAAGATGGAAGCCTTGGAAGTAGCAATGAAGAAGCATAACATCCATTTGGAGCACTCTTCAATTTCAACGTCATCTCTAGGAAAAACACTTTCTGCATGTGGTTTTCAAGCATCTCGGTCTGTTTATACAGTAAATGTATATTCTTATTCTCATTTTCATGAGTGGCTCATTGATTATGGAGCTTCTTATCACATGGCCAAAAACAAAACAATGTTTTCTTCCTTAAATGATTGTAACACCAAAAATATATATGTTGGTGATGATAGATCTATTAGTGTTGTAGGGATTGGAACTATTCATATAGATAATGGTCAATTTAATGATGTATTATGTATTCCAACCTTTTCCTGCAGCCTTCTATATGTATAGCAGATAACTCATTTAGGTGAAGGTAAAGCCATTGAATTTTCACCTCACAATGTTGTAATTAAGGACCTAAGAGATCTTAAACATATTCTAGCTACTAGCATTGTTGATGACTCTACAAGGTTGTACAAGTTTAACAACTTTGGGTCATCAACTCTTCCCTCAGTATTTGTTGTTCATAATGATGAAGTGAGCAAACTTTGGCATGAGTGATTTGGTCACTTAAAGTATCACTCCCTTCAAAATCTATGTAAAGAAAATATGGTGATAGGTCTTCCTATAGTATCTTGTAGAGATGGCGTTTGTTCTGGATGTGTACTTGGAAAACATCATCGGGATAGTTTTGAAAAATGTACCTCTGCATGCCTCAGCCCCTTTACATCTTGTGCATTGTAATTTATTTGGTCCACTTCTTGTTGTTTCGTTCTTTGGCTACAAGTATTTCTTAACTTTCATTGATGATTTCTCCAAACGCACTTGGGTATACTTCTTAAAACTCAAGAGTGAAGTATTTAACATGTTCTTGACCTTTAAGGCCTTTGTTGAGAAACAATCAGACCATCAAATTCTTAAGCTAAGATCTAATAATGGTAGAGAATATGTTAATGACAAGTTCGCCAGCTTTTGCAGTGAGCATGGAATTCAAATGCAACACACTGTTCCATATATTGGACAAAAAGATGGTGTAACTGAAAGGAAGAATTGCACCTTAAAGGAAATGGCTAATTGTATGCTTCAATCTGAAGGACTTAGTATTAATTTTTGGGCAGAAGAAATTAATTGTGCAAATTACGTAGTAAATCGCACTCCTACTAAGGTTTTGAAGAATCTCACTCGAGAAGAAGCATGGAGCTCAATTAAACTAGATGTAAGTCACTTTTGTGTTTTTGGAAGTGAAGCATGGGCCCATATTCTAGATGAAAAACATAAAGCTTTAGAACCCGAGAGTGAAAAATATATTTTTGTTGGATATTATGAAGATGTCAAAGGATATAGACTTCTTTCACCTAAGCCCAAAAATATTATCATTACAAGAGATGTAAATCTTGCTAAAAATATATCGGCCTATGAGCTTAATTCGGCGAATGTGCCACCTCTCTCTATCACTTCTACTTCTGAAAATATTTCTTCTTCATATGATGACAACGAGAATGACAATATTCCCTGGCCTTCTCATGATCCTCCTTCAGCTCCTCAACTTCCAAAATGGATCCATGCAAATAGGGATGCAACAGATGCTCTTGTAGTTGATCCTATAGATCAACGACTTACACATTCTCTGTTCAATAGAGCCTCTTCTTTACTGACTCAAGCTTCAGCGAATTATGATCTTGATACCTTTGCAAAAGCTTTAGGCCATCCAGATTGGGATGCAACTATGAAAGAATAATATCTTTCATTATTGGAAAATGATACATGGGATCTTGTTCCTCTTCCAAGGGGATTAAAACTTGTTACATGAAAATGGGTTTATAGAACCACGTATGGACCAGATGGAAAATTTGATAAACATAAATCTCGTCTTGTTGCTAAGGGTTTTTCACAAGTTGAAGGCATTGACTATACTAAAACGTTCTCCCCTATTTCCAAAATGAACTCTATCTGCCTTGTTCTTTCCCTTGCTGCCTCTTTCAAATGGGAATTCCATCATATGGATGTTAAATATGCCTTTTTTCACGGGGACTTGCATGAAGAAATCTATATGGAACAACCTTCTGGCTTTATACAAATAGAATCTAGCCTTGTATGTCAGCTTAAGAAATCCCTTTATGGTCTCAAGCAAGCCCCTAGTTCTTTGTATGCCAAAATGGATAACTTTCTTTTAGATACTAGCATTTCTAGGTGTCATTATGAAAATACTATCTACACCAAGAAAGTGGGTAAGTTTCTTATCATTCTTGTTCTTTATGTTGATGATCTTATCCTTACTGGTAGTGATCCCAACCTTATAAACCATGTGAAGTCTAGCCTTCAAAGGTATTTTGAAATAATAGACTTAGGACACTTGCATTATTTTCTTGGTCTTCAAGCCTTTATATCTAAAGAAAGTATTTCCCTTTCCCAGTCCAAGTATGCTTGTGATCTTCTATGCCAATTTCACATGGAAGACTATAAGCTAGCCCCTTCTCTCTTTCAGTTTGGAGCCAAAGTTTCTATCACTTGTACTTCCCCTGAAGTTGATGCTACCTTATACCATCATCCTATAGGAAAATGTTTGTATCTGACCCATACCCATCCTGACCTTTCCTTTGTTGTTGGCCTTATTGCTAGGTTTATGGAAAATCCACATGAAAGTCATTGGAAAGAAGCTAAAAGAATACATCATTATGTTTGAGGTATAGTTCAGTTTTAGATTCATTATAGTGCAGATGCATCTCCTCTATTGGTTGGTTTCACTGATTCCAATTGGGTTAGGGATGTTGTTGATCGAAGTCTACTGCAGGTTATGTCTCCACTCTTGGCTCTGGACCTATTACATGGGATTGCAAGAAAGAAAGTGCCATTTCTCTTTCTTCATCAGAAGTAGAGTATCATGATGCCATAGAAGCGGTAAGAAAGCCCCGTGGCTTTGTCAAATCCTATCAGAGTTTGGATTTCAACAACAACATCCGATTACACTTTGGTGTGATAATCAAAGTGTCATTCAACTATGCAAAGATCCACTCCAACATCAGCACAACAAACACAATGAACTACACATGCACTTCTTTGGAAAGGTCATTCATGACCATGTTCTTGAAGTGCAATATTTTTCAACTGTTGATCAAGTTGAAGACACATTTACAAAGGCTCTCACAAAGGTTAAGTTTACTAAACTTCAATTTATGGTCGTAGTTCAGGAAGTTGTCACTAAGGGAGGATAGGTTCTAATGCCTCCATCCTTCTCCTATTGTGTCATATTTGTACATCCTTCAATCCTATCCCAAGTTGTTCTTAAGGGGGAATGTTAGGATATTCCGACACATAGGAAATAGTTAAGTATAACTTGGTCTAGTGTAGAGTTAGGTAAAGTGTGTTTCTTTACTATGTACATTTGTAACTTACAATCCGACGGTCATGCTATCTTCTAGACATGAAGTGATCTAATGGTTCATTCTCTCCTCGGTATTACCGACACTTGATCTATGGCTTAACACCCAATTGGTCCATGATCTCTATTTACAGAGCATGGAGGGTCATTTGTAGGGTGACCAATCATGAAAAGAGCTTATGTAAATTTTCTTTCTTTTATTAATAAATTGCCTAATGTGGCTGCATTGGCTTAGGCCGTGGACTATTTCCCTCTTTGAGGATTTAAACCAAGTCAATAATACTAGTGTATTGATCTGTGATCTGTTTGTGAGTGGTGTCCTTTGGTGTTCCATTTGAGGAACTCACCCTGTAAATTCCTATACATATTTGTAGTGGTGTCAAAGATTAATGTGGATCAAGTTTGGTCCTTGGGATACTATTCATTGTTGAATTTTTGTTTGGAAAGAAATTCCAAAACAAAAGTGGGTACATGAGTTTATCCACACACTAGAAACAATTCCTATGAATTGTTATCTCAAAATAGAATTGTGACATGGAACTACGAACTGGACAGGTTTGGTTGAAGGGTTCATGCTAGGATTCAATTTTGAAGATGATTTCCCATGTATAGACTTGGCTCTTCAAGTAATCAGAGAAAATATTTTTGAGAATGGAGCTCTATTAACTTGGTATCATGATTGTGTTGCACAATTACAAAATGCATTGGAATTTTATAATACCGCCGCCAAAAAAGATGAAGATCTGTGCAATATTGATATACTAGAATCGGAAGGACATCATAAATTTGCTGGACGAAAACCAAAAATAATGGATATAACACAACCAGTAAAAAAAGAAAAAGTGAATATTAGGATAGAGGAAGACCCAAAGTTCACAATAATTGGAGACTATTGGGACGTAGAGCTTCTTCACGAATACCAGGAGTTATTCCCTACAATTTTTTTAGAAGTGAATTGCATATTAGGGGACCTAGGAGTTATGAGGATCCCTCTAAAACCTTACGTAAAGCCCATGAAGAAAATACCCTATAGGTTGAATCCAAAATACAAGGAAAAGATGAAGGAATAATTAGAGAAAATCCTAGTAGCAGGGATCCTTGAGCCTATCGAAGAGTTTGAATGGGTAAGTCCCATGATAGTTTAGGAAAACAAGACTAAGGCAGAGATCATAATTTTTGTTGACTTGAGGGAACTAAAAGACATAGGTGTGTGTGACCCCTTCCCTACACCATTTAGAAATGAAGTATTGGAGAATGTAGGAGGTCACAAGGCCTATTCTTTCACATATGGCTTTTTGACTTACCATCAGATCAGAATTGTGCTAGAAGATACACATAAGAAAACTTTTGCAATAGAGTGGGGATCATTTTAGTACACGATGATGCCTTTTGGCTTGAATAATGTGTCTGCCATATTTCTTAGAGTTGTAGTCACAACATTTAAGGAGTACATACACAAATTATTGTATGTTTACTTTAATGATTGGACAATCTTTGAGCTATTAAAGAAGCATATTGTGAGCTTAAGGCTTATGCTGGATACATGTAGGAACCGTCAGATTTCACTAAAATTGAAGAAGTGTATATTTTTGTGCCTCATGGAATACTATTAGGGAATATTTTGTGAAAACAGGGTTTACTGGTGGATCCCGTGAAGATAGAAGTAATTTTGAACTTGCGAGCACCAAAAATAGTGAGTCAACTACGCACGAAACTTGGACACACTGACTATTATAGAAATTTTATAAAGGGGTATGTGCAGATAATTGTGCCAATGGAGAAGTTATTGAAGAAATATGTCATTTTTAAATGGAAAGAATAATTTTGAAGAGTTTGGATATACTAAAGGAAAAGATGGTAACTCTTCCGATCTTAGTTTTTCCAAACTCAAATAAGGAATTTCATGTACATGTCGATGCATATTTCATAGCATTGGGTATAGTATTAGCATAGCCAGGAGCATGCAAAGTTGATCACCCCATAGCTTTTGCAAGCATAAAATTGTCCAAGGTGGAAAATAACTATACTAGAATAGAAAGAGAAGGGTTAGATATGGTTTATGCATTACGAAAGTTTAGGCACTACTTGTTGGGAGCACATTTCAAGATGTTCAATGATCACTCTATGCAGAAATATTTGGTGTATAAGCCTGTTTTAGGAGGAAATTGTTTTCGATGGTTATTGTTGTTCCATGAGTATGATTTTGAGGTTGTAGTCAAGCCAGGAAGATTGAATGTGGGGCCCCATCATTTGTCGAGATTCGAGACAGGAGAAGAACCCACCAGTATCAAATATAACCTACCCAATGTGTAGTTGTTCACAATAAGGGTCACGGATCATCACTTAGTAGATATTATTTAGTTTTTGGCCATAGAAATGGAGCTCGCGGAGTACATTACATAGCAGAACAAAGAGTTCGTGGTAAAAGTAGTTGATTTGATGTTTATTACAGGGCACTTGTACAAAATGGAGCTAGATGAAATACTACGAAGACATGTCCCAGAAAATGAATGCCAGAGTATTCTAGCAGAAGCTCATGCAGGATACGCAGGTGGACATTATGCAAGAAGGCCACTGCACAGAAAATCTTGATAGTGGGGTTATGGTGACGCATATTATATAACGATGCAAAAGAGTTTTGTCGAGTGTGTGATATATGACAAAGAATAGGAAGGCCATCTAGGAGAGACAAAATTCCATTAAAACCACAAGTGATGTTGCAAGAATTTTGAAAATAAGCTATTGACTTTGTTGGACCTATTAACCCACTAGGAAAGAAGACTGGCACAAGATACATAATCACTACAATTGATTAATTGATGAGGTGGGCCGAGGCACAACCACTAAAGGATTGAAGTGTAGATATAACCACGAAGTTCATTTTTGAATTCATTTTGTCCATACTTGCGTGTCCAAAGATATTAATGAGTGAAAAAGGCTCACATTTCTTGAATCAAACTATTGAGGTGCTGACTGAAGAGTTTCAAGTACACGATCAGAGAAGTACCCGTATCACCCTTAAGTGAATGGGACAGTCGAAGCTTTCAATAAAATTTTGGAAAATGCACTCACAAAAGTGTGCAATGTGAACATAAATGATTGGGATCTAAGGATTCGAGCAACATTGTGGCCATATAGGACAACATGCAAGATAATGAAAGGCCAGACACCTTTTAGATTGGTATATGGAAAAGAAGCAGTGATTCCTATGGAGTAGATTATGCCCAGTTTAAGAATTGTATCCTTCATAGACATGGAATATTCTAATATAATGGATGAGAGGATGGCACAATTTCTTGCTTTGGAAGAGGATAGGTTTATAGCAATTTTTTCATTAGCAAGTACAAAAGGAAGGGAGAAATCTTGACATGACAAGAATATTAAGAAAAATACATTCCGAGAAGGAGATCTTGTACTCATATATGATAAAAAATTCACGAACTTCACAGGAAAATTTAAGACACATTGGTAGGAACATATTCATCAAACATGTCTCTGATGGTGGCACTGTTCATCTTACGATGTTAAACGGTCAGCTGATTCTAGGATGGGTGAATGGTAGAAGATTGAAGTAATACAAGGACATCTCTGTCCCTGGAGCTTCACACTGAAAGACGGAAGAGAAGAGTCTCAGTGCCACCTACAGTTGAAAGTGGGCATTGGACTATAAACTACTTTGCAGAAGGGGACTTCAATGAACAAGGCTACTGTGTGATATTCAGGGGTATGTCAAAGTCAGAAAGAACTGTACCACATGAGGATTACTACACGATATTGAGAAGTATATTGAAGTGTGAAAGAACCACGACGGAGGGTAGATTACTATGCAATTTTCGAAGATAATTGGAAAAATATGACCCTTGGAAGGAAAAAATTTCCATTGAAAGGAAGTTTTCATTAAAAGGCACTGGAGAAACACATTTATGAAGCACATATGGTTAGATCTAGTGCCATACTTGCATTAAGTGAACAAGTTCTAGGATAATCATGAGGCTCAAATTTCAAATTCACTATAAAAGGGAGGTCTCGCTCCATATTTTACACTTTTCTATCTAGAGAATTCAGTTTGGGAGTTTGCAATCAAGAGTGAGTTAAGTATGTTACTGTATGTCTGAGAAAATCTTTCAAGAAATTGCTCAAGAATTTATAGAAAACAGGATAGCAGAAGTCATGGAAAACTAGGCTATTCAATATGGAGAACATGTACCCCTATCCACAAGGCACATGAGGTCACTGCCAAAACAAGTAGTTACAGAAGAACAACCCAAGAAAATACCCAAAAAGAGGTCAACCAAAGCCTCTAGAGTAGATCTTAGAACATCCCCAAGGAAGAATACAACAAAAGACCAATAGATAAAAACCAAGAAAAATAAGAAACCTAAGGAGAAGGTGAAGAAGCCATTATAGTAGGAAGAACCAGAGGAAATCCATGACAGCGAGGAGGAAGTCGAGATGCCCTAGATGGAGACAGAGGGCACATAAATTCCCTTTATGTTTTCGCCATATTTTCCACCATGGAAACTGGGCACCAAGCTGGTTAAGGACCTGAAGGACACAGATTTTGACACTTTCACACTGTTTCTAACAAAATAAGTGTCATTAGAAGGTGAAGTGTTGGGGAAAATCCCGCAATTAAAAATGAAAGATTGGGACTTTAATGACAAAAGTAAATATTCGCAGTTCGACCTGAGCAAGTACCTACACCAAGTCTATTATCCAAAGAGCAAAGTTACGAGGCTAGAGCCACGCCAGTGGGTTGCAGGATTATAGAGATCAAGCTTGCTAAACATGTTATGCTTGACACACTTCGGTAGAAGCTCATCTAACACAACCTGTGTTCGACAGTTACTAGTATTGGTGCATGATGGATGTCTCTGGTTGGGTAATAGGATCCCAATTGATGAGATGTTGATCATAACAATTACTAGACTACCCTACCAAGGAAAGGACCCCATCGAGGAGTTCATCAAAAAAAACTAGGACAAGGAAATGACATAGACTATGAAGGGTAAGTTCGGGATTATCAAGAAGTCGTGCAGTTGGAATATCAACCCTATTAGCAATGAAGGGGTGCACTTTGCTGCACACATTTTAGAAAGAAAAATAATGAGGAAATGTAGAGAAAACTAAGTCCTAGTTGTAGTGGCTTCTTTGGCTATGCATTGTAGTGTTGTGGTTCAGTTCAACTGGGTTGGGTACTTATGCAAAGAATTTTTGGAATATTTGTGCAAGGCACAAGAGGAAGGCAAGAATTTTTATTATGTCCGGTTGATTTTGGTCATCACACTATTAGCATGGAAGGAGCCAAAGGACTCATGGTTTATGCCATTCAAAACCAATTTACGTGAAGTCACATTATATGCCTAATTGTGGCATACCAAGGAGCCATTGCGCATGTAGGGGAACAAATTTTCTTTATGCTATTGGATATGGATTTGCACAAGGTGGTGAACTAGTATACCAAGTTATCACCTAGTTTGTATGAACAATATCACAACATCGCAAAATTCAAGGAGACATGGCACCCTCTGCCAAATTTGGTCACTGAAGACAACCTGCTCGCAATAATACAAAAATGCTCAACCAGATGGATGACCCCAACCATAAATGACACTGAAGTAGCGCAAGGCATTGCATAGCATGTGGGTCTAAGTGGGACAAACAAAGGGAAGAAGTAGAGGAACCAGAGCTAGAGACAAAACCAGAAACATAATAGGATATGCAGGACCTCTCAGCGACGTAGATCCAACAGAGGAATCCCCATTCATCATCAAAAAGAGGGTACCTACAGTGACTACGAAAAGCGCATGGAAGAAATAAAAGGCGAGCAAATCTAAGGGCGCAATACTACTCTTTCTCACTAAGGGGAACATCGATGATCACTACAAAATCATCTTAATATATGTGCAACAAGGTATCATGGAGTTAAAGGTATTGGTGCAAACATAGAGACAACCAACACAAATAGGTCAGCTACTATTGCCAGAGCGACTGATAGAGTCAACAATTGAATTGAGGATTTTGCAGATACCAGGTGGACCACTATAGTTTGAATACACCGAGGAAGAAGAGAGAGGGCAAGAGTATGGGACAATCTTAACATGAACATATCCACACTACCAACTCAGGTACTACATGATTTCCATCAAATTATTACATATGAACTAAAGGAGTGAGAAAAACGCACTTCATTGTTATGCATTCAGGTGGAAAAGGACAGAGATTCGTTAAAAAATGAGCTTGTTCACTTGATCAAACACAGGGATGAAGCACGCTAGCAATAAAAACAACTAGATGAATTCATTACAAAAAATTGTAGTGATGTTGCACATGCAAAGGCCCATGAAAAAGAACTGCTAGTAGAGAAGGTCGCAATGCTCGACCTTGTGATAAAGGAGTCAAAGAATAAGCTTGAAGAATTAAATTTTGAATGAAGTGAAGATTTCAGAGCTGCACACGCTACCAGAAGTATGTGAGCAAAGGGAGAGGGATATAAAATATACAGTGAAAGGCATCTCTGACACAATGGGAGATTTTGGAAAGTTACTAAATGAGACTATGCAGATCTAGACCTCACTGCAGGAGGATCCAAAGATTTAGAGGATTGAAGAGGAGCTAAATGTGAAGAAGAAGCGGTGGTAAGATATCTTGGTAGCTGCAAAGACCCTACCAATCTCAGAGAGGCTCACTATCATTACATAAGGGAAGAATCTCTATAAATAGATTGATGATCTTCAGAGGAAAGAGCAGAATTTGATAGATATGACTCAACCATGGTAGGATGAGGCCCTCCATCTTTCGTAAGTAGTAGATGAAAGGGTCATAGAGCTATGACAGTGGGAGAAAGAAGTGTTTCCAAAGACCACCAAACCAACCATAGAGGCATTATTAGAAGAAGTGTGCTGAGAGGAAAAACAGGTAGCAAACATAATCTAGTAGTACAATGTCATCAACAATGACATCAAGCAAATATCAAGGGCATTGCAACTGAGTGACTTGGGATAGGTCACATGTGAATTTTGGGGGCCTGTTGGGCGCGACCCAACTCGGTCTAGTTTTGGTCAAGGACTCCATATTTTGAGGACTAGAATGCATTGATTCCGCTAAGTTCAATGTCTAGGGGCTTTGGGGTGGGTCAAAGCCCCTCATTTGTAACGTGTATCAGGGTTTTAGTTCACTGATTTTTTTTGTCCATGGTATGTGGACCATGGTTTTTGTAGCAATGTAATGTATTTAAGGACATGTAATTCTTTGTCAAAGACCATAAAAAATTAATTGGAATAGATCATAGAGAGAGCACAAGTGAACGAGTCTTTTGTTCTGGGTTTGGGTCTAAGGAAATGCTCTGTAGCTAAGTGTGTAGAGCCCTAGGAAGAGTCTGTAGTTGAGTAAGCAGACCACCTGCAGTTGGGTTCGCAGGTTGAAGATTTGTATGTACAAAAATATTTATATTAATAAAGAAGAATAGGTTTTGGCGAAGTCTTTTTTATTTGTATGTGTTATTTGTGTTTGAGCATTTGCAGGTGGTCTGTGCACTGAGCTGCAGACTCTTCTTAGACCTTCACACACTCAGCTGCGGAACCTTCCCTTAGACCCAAACAAAGAAGAAAAGACTCGATCACCTGTTCTCTCTCTATGATCTAGTCCAATTATTTTTTTATGATCTTTGACAAAATATTACATGTACTTAAATACATTACATCGCTAAAAACAACATGGTCCACAAACCATGGAGTCAACAAAATAGTGAACTATAACTCAGATACTCATTACAAACTTAGGTGCTTTGACCGAGCCCAAAGCCTCTAGACATTGCACAGTAAATAGAACTACACGAACTCTGCTCATTCCACTCCTAAAAAATCAGAGTCTTTGACCAAAAATGGACCAACTTGGGTCGTACCCAATACCAAACGCTTACCATCCATAACAAACATTTCTTTAACCAATTCGTGAACTTGTAATCTACATGTCACAACAACAAATCTAAACAAAGAGATCTCATACTTATTTGAGAATTGTCAAGGTGAATTGATGTCTGCTCCCAATAATTGCATCACTATCTATTAAGTTATTCATTCATTAACATTTTATATACTAACCAAACTTTTCTTATTAATTTTTAATTTTCTTCTAAATCATTCTTTAATTTATACTTTAACTTTTAATTTTGGGTTTCCTTATCTATTTTATACTCAACTCTTTAACCTTGGTTTCATATATAATATATATATATATCAAATAAAAAACCAATATAATAAAACAAATTTAAAAACACATATATTTAAAGGAATATATATATATATATATATATAATAAATATATATATATAATTCTACTACAATATTCTTTAATTTATATTTAAGTTCTACATTATTTCAATTATTTGTTTTTTGGTCAACTATTTGGAATTGATTCTCTTTTAATTCTTTAATATTATTTTATATTTAGATTTTTTTTTTTTCATTATATTACTTCTTCATCACATTTTAGCAATCTACTCTCTTTGAATTCTTTAATGTTATTTTTTTTTTAAAACTACTTTTAAATATATATTTTATTCATTTTGAATTGATATTATTAAAACAAAAATTACTTTTAGAATTTCCTTTCTACACTATATAACTTCATTGTTGGACGAGACTTTCTATCTTAGTCCTGAGGATGAGCTACAATTGATGGTTCAAAATTTCTGAAAACACATTGAGATAAATTATAAATGTGTTTATTTGGAGAGAAATGTCTCATAATAATAATAGTATTGTTATAGAGTATCAAATATCCTTATTTTACATTTTGGCCTTAATCATTATATTTTTTTATGTTTTGCACTATATAAAGGGTTTGCACTTCAAGAGGTTTGATCTGGCTAGGGGCTTGATAGGTTCATGATTAAGATGTACTCTGAATAAAATGGACTTGATAGATTCATGATTAAGATGGACTGTGAATAAAATGGATCTATACTAGTAGATTAAGAATCTCCATGGTAAAATGAGAATAAATCTCCATGGAAAAAATCTTGTTCAACATTTTTGCAAATGTATGTGAGTTTAACTTATGTAGTAATTACTTTTATAATTAATGATAATTATAATGATTTAAAATAAAGCTATATTAATCAATTTTTATGATTTTTTTGTTTTAGCAATGTTAGATGTATTATGAACCAAGTGTCTGGATGCTTATTATCTTTTACAGAATAATTTAATTTATAATTCCTTTTATAATTAATAGTAATAATTTAAATAAATTTTTTTGGTAACATCAATAATTTTACATTAATAGAAAATATATTTACATATCCAGCCACTATTCAAATTCCTAATTTACTTTGGGAATTTAGAATTACAATTTAATTGATTTTTATGATTTTTTTCATCTTGACAATGTTAGATATACTATGAGGTGTTTGGACGACTATTATGGATAGATTTCTACCAAAATCTATGAACCTTTGTCATTTTTACTCTTATTCCATCCAATAAATTGGTCAAATTTCATATAAGCTCAGTCACAAAAAATAAAATAATAATACTAGCACATCTATGTAAATTAAATAAGTGATAATACATGCCTCTTTTGTAAGAAACTAGTGATACATTTTCATTAGAATCCGGTGATACATTTCAAGTAAGAAACTGATTTTTTGTTTCTTAAAATACATTTTTGAATTCATATATAAATTGAGCACCTGGAAAACCCAAAAGCACTTTAATCTATAGATTAAACATCTTAAACTCAAATTTTTAAAAATATTTGCCACATTTTAGTTAAAATTAACTAGAAAAAAACATCGTAAAAAAATCAATTCATAAATCAATATATATATAAATACAAATAAATAAATATCATTTGTTCTTACTATTTTAAATGTTAAATATCAATTCCTTGTCAGCAATTATCCGGAAAATTCTACCAAATATGGCTCGTTGACTTCTTGTTATCAAGACAAATAACAAATTCAATTTAAGCAAATCTAACTCAAGTAAAGATGCCTGCGTTATTATTATATTTCAATACTCGTTCTAGTATTCCAATACAAGATGTATTCCTTATTATTGTATTTCAATACTCATTGTATCCCTATGAATATGGGGCTTTTAGGGAAAGATGCCTTCGTTATTATTATATTTCAATACTCATTGTAATATTCCAATAATCGTATTCCAATACAAGATGCCTTCGTTAATATAATATTTCAATAGTCATTGGAATTAAACATGTATATTAAACATCCAAACATTTATATTTTTTTTTTTTTAAATATTAAAAATTAAAAAAAAAAACTTAATTATTACTGTTAATTATTATAAAATGAATTAATATATAAGTTAAATATATATATATATATATTATAAAAAATATGGAATAAGACTTGTATCTATGGATATGTTTCTCCATTTTATTTGTAAAGAGACTTTCTTACAATACCACTCGCCAATACCATGGTTTATCAATATCACATGCCCCAAAAACACATAACTCATTTCATATGACACTTGTTCATTTCACGTTTTTTTAATAAATTAATTTAATTAAAAGAGAAAAACGACATAACTACTTTAGAGATAAATCTCAACCCTTGATTTTTGTAATTTTTAAAAATATTCTAGAATATTCTATGCAGGATAAATTTCTATCATCCACCTAATAACTATTGATAATTAAATTAAAATTCTTGAAGACCTACCCCAAATCTAGGCGTCCTCATGCGTCCTCACACACTTTGATGGATAACAGGCTCCTCATGCTAGCATAGTCTAAGGCATTTATGATAGGGGTTGTGTGGAGATCCTTCTTTGTGTGCTTAGTTGGTCTCATTCAATACAGAGTGGGGGGTGGTGATTGGTCAATGATGGTGTAATTACTCCACACTCAGAACATGAATTCAACTATCAAGACTCGGATGGAAATTCATTCCCTCATTCAGTTTTCTCTACAAGTGGTTGGTCTTCATGGTTTTCATAGGGCAACAAAGTTTAGGAAGCTTGAACCCAACTATAGAGAATTTTGTCGCTTGCCTGTCATGGTCTGTGAAAGTGAACGTGCTAGGAGAGGTGGAAGAGGATGAGGGTGTTAGCCTCTTCTCCTCTGGCATTGCCACAAAGAGGAGAAATTCGATGAATATATGCCTTTTTATATCCACCTCTTAGTCATTTCCATGGAAGCACAAGAATGTTGGAACATTAGAAATGGCCATTGGGTAGTCAAAAACCTAATTGGCCACCATCTCAGGGATTAGGAAGAAGTTTAGAACTTGGTGGAAAGTATAATTGTAGATATGCATTCACATCTCGTCCACACTAGATCAACTTTGAGAAACCTATCCAGAGGTATAGGGATCCCATTCCCTTCTCCTCCCCCTCCTTTGGCTTCCCCCAATTCACCAGAAGGCTCAGACATTGCAGACTCAATCCATCAAAGAACCAAGGCTCTCATCCCTAAACACTCAAGGAATTGGAAAAAGAAGAAAAAACTATCAGGCAATCCCAACCCTTCTTGTCATGAGGCGAAAGAAAAAATTTGGCCAACCAGATAATTGATGCAAACACCACCAAGGGTAAAATCTCTTGGAAGGATTCCAACACCAGTACAGGGGCAATGTTTGTTGAGTGGGAACACCCTTCATGGTTACCAAAAGGCTATGGTGATCCCTTCCAATATCTTGCTCAACACGACCATGCATGGTGTGATTAGGCCCAACGTGACATGGCCCAACATAACCAGGCTTAAAGTGACTAGGTTCAGTGCAAACAGGCCTAGCATGACCAGGATAAGACCCAACATGGCTAAGATCGTTAACCATTTCCAGGAAAGGATTACGTAGCCTATATTAATTCTTTATTTTTCTTATAGTTTCCATTGTCCATGTCCACCCAGTTTCTATTACATCTACTTTTATTGTGGCTCCATGTTGTCCAAAACTATTCTTAGAAATATCGGAGAGACCATTTGGTTTCCCACCCAAGGGAATATGGTCTCTCTAAAGTTTACTTTTGGAAAGGAAAGGTTTTGGTTGATTGAAAAAACTCATCTAGGACATAGTATCCTCATGTTTCTCCATGCATATATTTTATGCAAATTTCTAATAAGATAATGAATTTTGGATTTCTTGCAAAAAAAAAAATTGAAACTTATTCTATAATGGGTGTGCCTATCGACATAACTAGTTCTAATTAAATTGAAATTATAGAAGTCAAAATATACACATTTGTATAATTTAATTATATTAAAATTATTATTATTAATTATAAAAAAATATGAATATATGAATTAAGTATACATATATTTTAAATAATCATGTAAGAAAAAAAACACACACCGTTGACATGGATTTTTTTTTAATTAAATAAAAAATTACATAACTACTTATCTCAACCCTCATTAATATTATTTATTAAAAGCATAAAATAAATAAAATAAAAATAAATGAAATATTAAAGTATAATTGAATAAATTATAGAAGAGTTTAATAATAATCCCATAATATATATATACATTACAATCTAGAATTTATTTGAGTATTTTCAACGTTTTAAATATATAGGTCTTGCCAATGTGAATTTTATTAGTATTGTTAGGGTAAATGACTTCATGAAAGAGTTAAAGTTATTAAGTCCATGGTGGTGGTTTCGGCACATTTTTTTGGTGTATTGTTGTCTTACATCCCATAGATTACATGTGATGAATCCTTTAAATGGCTTGGAGGTTCTCCATTGTGGTGTGCCTAAGTTTAGGGGAAGACTGAGTGAGGGAAAGATATTGGTCAACTTGTTTAGTTTTAGGTCAAGGCATGATCAATTTTAAGCCATAATTATTGCTTCTCTTTTTCCATTACTTGGTTTTGCAGGTAAAACTAGTGTATTGTGTTGTCTTTACTCCTTTTTATTTTTAATCTAATTTTGTCCTCTAATGTTTTATTTTTTAACAAGTGGTATTAGAGCTAAGGGATCCTAACCTTTAGAAGTAGTTGATGATTGCAATGAGGTAAAAGATAACATAGGGAAGCCTCATTGAGATTAGACCTTCATACATGAAGATTACAAGAGTGGAAAAAGAGGCACACTAGGTTGAGGTGTAACTACATAAAGTTGCTTTTGTGAGGAGAGCACCTGGTGTGATAAGGTGTGGTGGCATGAGATAATGGTGAGAAAAGTGTGAGACAACACTAACAAAAGATATTTTTTCTTTTCTTTGGAGATGAAATTTGTAAATTACATGTATATAAATATACAACCTTAAGATCTCATTAGGTATGCATACCCTTGTGAGTAAAGTATTAGAGTAGACCTAGGTGATAGAGGAGGAGAGAATGCATATTTCCCTTGTTAAGTTTAAAGAGTTAGGGTAAACTTAACGTGATGAAAGATTCAAAGTCGTTAGGCTATAGTGGTGGTTTTGGGAACATGGTTTTTGTGGCTCATAATATTAGAGGTCAAGGATTACATGTAATGAATACTTTTAAAGGCTTGGGGATTCTCCATTGAAAAGTTTATGAGTTTAGCCAAGGGCTGACATGGGGTAGGATAATATGTTTAAACAGTTAGGGTAAACTTAACTTGATCAAAGAGTAAAAGTTGTTAGGTTATAGTGCTCGTTTTCGGCTCATGGTATTAGAGCTCATGGATTACATGCAATGAATCTTATAAAGGCTTGGGGATTCTCCATTTAAATGTTTATGAGTTGAACCAAGGGCTCACTTGGGCAAGCTAAGCTGTTAGCTAGTTTGGTTGCTTTTAAGTCATGGCTTGGCTACTTTTAAGTGAAGACATGTTTCTCTAAGAAATAAGATAATAATATATCTATTGTTGGCTAATTCTTCCCCAATTGGGGTTTTCTAGGTTAAATCATGGTGTGTATTGTTTATTGTATTTTTTTTTATGTATGATTTTGAACATTGTTTGTCTTGTATTGTTTTTATCCAAAGAAATTATAGTTCAGTGATCCTTATTATTTATTCCAAGGATATTTTTCTTATTATGAATAGTCCCTAGGACCTTATTAAGTAAATAAGAATCCTTAAGGACCTAATAAAACAAAGGTTTGGATAATTAAACCCAAAATGATCACTTACGATACATTAATATCTAAGAGTAATAACTTGGGAAAAATTCCTTCATACAAATATCCCTTAATCAATATTCGTCGTAAGCTCAATTGAAACTATAGCATTGGGAAAATGATAAATGAGTAAATCCAAAATATTTTTATAACTTATAAACTCAAAATTGAAGGCAATACACTCTATACTATCCTCCTCATTGAAGAAATCATTCACCCCAATAAGAGAAAAACTATGATTAGGTTGTTAATGAAGAAGAAAATAGAAATAACCACGAAAACAAGTCTCCTCAAAATTACTTCAAACTCCAACCAAAATCATTATCGAATTATATAGGGATGGCATAAGGATGCCAGGTCTTGTCTGAATCATTGGGAATACAAGAAATCATTGCATATATAGTGATAAATTAAAAATATTTACATCTAAATTTAGGGAGAACATTTGGCATGATAAAGAATTATAGGATACAAGAAAATCAAGATATTACATTATGTACAATAACGATTTCAAATATCTTACAATCACTTGAAGGAGAGAGATATACATATGGATAAACATTGAATTTTGTCAGATGGTTGTTTGGGTTAGTTAAAAATGCTCATTTACTTTAATGGTTGAGTTTGTTGGAAAAAAAATGCAATGTGTTCGATATTTGGAACTATTTTGAGATTGCATAACATGATACAGGTTTGTATGTGGGATACAAGCACCGTGAGTAGGTATTGTGAAGTAGAAATGTGTTTCAAGTTAGCTCAAGGGTGGAAACAATAGTCTTAAGCCCTATTGTATGTTCTCTATCTCAAGCACCATGAAAAATACCTAGAAACCACGAGATAAACCCTCTTTAGGGACTACTAGACATCCAAGTTGAACATGGATCCCATTATGAACTTTAGAGATAATGGATGGATCCCATGTGTATAACCACATGTACATTTTCCAAGGAACCTTTGCAATATTTATTTTATTTCTCAATCTTGCAATGATGGAAAGATAGTTTTGATCATATAGCTTGAGGTTAGTAATTCCTTTGTAACCGTTTGGCTTTCTCTTATTCTTAGTCTTTGAAAAGCGTTAAATTTTATTTCTAAACTTAGTTATGATAGTATTTTTAACAATATTGATAGATTCTGGAAGGTTTCCTCTTCCGTTATCTCCAAATGTTTTAACTAAGAATATAAGTCTCCAATCTAATGTCCTTTTATACTTGAGTGACTTTGTTTATGTTTGAAACAACATAGGAAGCATTGCATTATTCATCATTCTTAACTTGTTCTTGCATATTAGTTCCCTCATCATCACATTATCCTCAATGGTGGGAAGACCAAATTCAAAATAAGAAGCTAAGATAAGGTGTACAGTAATTTCTTTTAATTTTAAGTTATTATTATAAATTGTTTTGGATTTACTAAATTTCCCTTCAAATGTCCCTAGAAAATATGGCCCTAAAAAATCACAATCATATGGAATGACGAGGATGACAGGAGCACTGAATTGGACCTTCTCCTTTTCACCATTTAATCACGATAATCTTCTCAACTTTCATTAAATTTTTTAAACCAATTGTAGTTCCAATTTAACTTGTGACAAAAATTAATTCTAAGATATTTACAAAATTATACTTCTTTTAAATTCCTACATATAAATATATTTAAAAAGCTCTTTAAATGTTTGTATGAAAATTAATGTGAGATTCTTTTTTAATAATATTGTCTGTTTGTGCCAAGAGGCACATTCTACAATCCAGAATGAGACTGATGTGCGATTTTGTATGTGCTCAATGTGGGGTTGACACATGCCCATTCTGAATATGTAAAACTACTCTAAATAAAAACTAATGTCATCTACTTGGTTAGTTTTAATTAAAATAATTATAAATCATAAATAATTCCATTCTAATTGTGCTCACTTTGCTCATTGATAAGATTACAATCTAGTATGAAAGAGATGTGGTAAAAATATTTCACTTTCACTCTTGGAGTTAAAATATTTCAATCTGTATGTTTTCTTTGTAAGTGAACATTCTATTCATTCAGAAAAAAGATATACATCTGATACTTCCAAAAACATATGGTGTCACCTCGACCAGGTTTGTTGACTGAAGTCTACAAAAGATGGAAAAAAGACAAAAAAGATACTAATAATAGATTCCATAAACAAGGAGGCCATTGGCTCCAATTGACAAATAAAAGATAAAGAAAACTTGAGGACATACTAATCGTGTGAGGTGATAGAAGTTAGTTTATCTAGAGAATTTCGTGGAGGAGGCAGAGGAAGGAAGTTGGACTGAACATGCCCTTTGAAGTGTGCCATATAGGTCTCCAACTTTTCCACTTTCTCTGCTAGATGGTTTTGTCCCCACTAGACTACCACCACTCGCTCCTTGACCTAGCATTGGAAGTAATGCATGAGGTCGAGTGTTGTCATCAGATCCTCATGGTTTTCCTGATTAATTTTCCCTATCACATCTACCTATTACATCAAGGATTGAATTAGGCCACGACAGTTTTCCAAGCATAAATGTTGCAATCCTTCAGGGTTAGGGGCATCATTGAGATCATTGCTTTAAGTAGCTGGAAGTCTCATGTGTCAACCAACCTCCTAAGAACCAATAATCTGAGAGCTATTACCAGTGTTGGATGTGTTATTGCCCCCATTGTTGCCACGTTGATTGTCTTGCCCCTGACCCCTACCTCCTCCTTGAGCAGTCCAACACCGACCTCCACGAATTCCACTACCTCACCCTCCGTGTGCTCCAAAAGCTGCACCCTAATCCTTACCCACCGAATTACCCCCGCTTTCATCCACCATGGTTTCCAATGTGAGGGCCTCCTCCCTCCCCGTCCCAAGCTTCATCAAGAGGATATATCACCCACATGAAGGAATGGGGCACATCTACCACCGACTAGACCAAGAGTGCTATCCCTTCGGCTGACCTGAGTTGCCACCCTCTCGTCCAACAGACTAGCCTCCCAATGATCCACATACTCTAAGGTGCGATGAATACTTATTCACTCTGCTCGTTAGTCTACCCGTGAGATAGGGCTGTGCGCTAGAAGCCCAGGGAGTCAGCTCACCCATCATTGCTAGCACCACCTTCACTATCCCCAACACACGAGTCACTCTAGTGTACCGATTCAGCTACCAGAAGGAAGACATTTCTCCAGAATCTTGGTGCACCCCAATCACCGCGCTCACCATGGTATTACCAATTTTGTAGGGATGCTCCTTGCCCCAAATAAACTAGAAATAGAATTTGCCTACCCTTAGTGATTGCCCGGTCAACCCGCCCTATAAGGCCTGAGAAAAACAAGGAGTTAGACTCTGTTGTACACAACAAACCATAATTCCATAAAGAAAATTCAAAAATCACCAATTTTGTCATGTCTTCAACAACTCTTTCTTCATCAGGCAGGAAACCAGGTGTAGCTCCACTACTAGACCTAAGCACTAAAACGAATTATGGGCTCCTCCCTCATCTCCCCTATCAACTCATTAACACTTTCCCTTCTTGAGGCACCATGAATTCTGACACACCCATGATCTAATGTCCATGTACCCCATTCCCTCCATTGTATATGGAGAGGTGACTGAGAGGTATGACCCTCCCCAACAGCTCGTTTGTCACTCCTCACGAGGCCTGATGGCCATGTTAGTCTTTGGTGCTCATCGCCATCAGGGGATTTCAATATCTATGTTCAATAATATAATTTTACATCAATTTTATAGAGATAAAGTAATTAAAAGTAAAGAAAATATTATATTTCTTATATTTCTTATAATATATATATATATAGATATATATATATAATATATATATATATATATAGAGAGAGAGAGAGAGAGAGAGAGAGAGAGAGAGAGAGAGAGAGAGAGAGAGATCCATATTAACCATAGATTTATTAAACATTAAAAGGGATTAAATCTCTCGACCTGTAAACCTTTTTACAAGTTTTTCATTTTAAAAAGAGATTTGATCCTTCTCAACACTTGGTAGATTTGTGCTTAAGATGGATCTATACTAATTTATACACATTGATATTAATATATTTGGTTTTGGCATTCCTTTTATAAAAAAATGTTTTAATTCTTATCACTAAACTATTAGACCTTCATTATAACTTTTCCACCCTCTTAAGCGACATCTATCATAACTCCATGACAATAATTATAGGAGTTATGTTTAGTGAAGGTGATCCATTAATCACATAACATAACCATGGATTTTAAGATAAATTTTTACTACTAATATGCATTTGATTCAAGGCACTAACATTACTATTACATTATACCCCTAAGAAATTGTTATCAAATTCACCACCACCAAAACCATGCAACACCTCTAACATAATATTGACCATTGGATACTTTCAAGATGAGAATATTTATGTGGTTTCATAATTCTTTCCTAATTTTCATGGGTACTACATATTTATTGTACATTTGTCAATGAATTTGTAGATATGATAAATACCTTCTAATTATTATACTCCGGACATCTATTAGGGTATCCATTAACCTAATTATTCTACCCATCTACCATTACTTACCAACACATAAGGGATATTCACACCATTAATGTAACAAATACATTGTACTAAATGATTTGTGTATTGTATCTAGATAATAGTTAGATGTTCAACATGCGATAGATATGCATATGCAGCCAACATATTTTTTTAAAATAATTACTGAAAATAAATTAAACATTCGTAGAAACATCCAAATGCATAGATCATTAAATATAGCATTCAAACAAACATTATCATAGTAGTAAAACAATGAGAAAATATTTATCTTTCTAGACACTTAGAAAAATGATTGCAAACATCAAGCATTCAACCCAACCACACGTATTGTTTCACTAGTTCTCTTTGAAACATGCCACCTTGAGATGGGACTATGAGTCCCTAAGGAAAAAAAACACATATAGGTGTCTATTTCCCACACTAAAATCCCAATATCAAGTAAAAAACTAGTGTTTCAACTCTTACTAAAATTCCAACCACTTAGCTTTACTCCCCATCATTTTGCACAACCCAAGGGATGATATTTTCTTCTTTGGACCACCGTCCCTCATAAAATATATGTCCCCAACATAATTTCGAAGTTGACTCGAGTATGAGCCAATTTTATCAACAACAATTGTTACTTATTGTTTCTTTACCATGCTTTTCTTGTTATGCTGATAAGAGTGTTTATTTTGGAACATACTCGCACAATTTTAATTTAACTAGCCTAGATCAATTTAAACTCTGGATCTATCAAGAATCTAGAGGGATCAAATCTCTTTCACCTGTAAAAGAGGTTTTCACCTCAAGATATTTGAAATTGATAATTATAATTATATTTTATTGTTTTTTTGTATTATTAATTTATTTTATTTCTATTTTTATTTTGTGCCATTTGACATAGTCAAAATGTTTACATAACATAATATGACATAGGACATTCACATATCTTCCATATTGGGTTGGAGAGCACCTTCAAGACAATAAAATGGTTTGCACCTCAAGAGATTTGATCCCTCTCGGTGCTTGGTATATCTAGAGTTAAGATGGATCTTGGATGGTTTAATTATCAATTAAAATTAACTATAATTATTATTATTTTTTTATGTAACTTGACCAACTCAAAATGTTCTAATTAATATTTAAAATTATAATTACTGTTATTTTATTTTATTTTCATTTTTATTTTTATTTTTGTGTAATTTGGCCAAGTGAAAATGTTTACATAACATATTAGGACACGATATGACATGACAACATCTCTTCCATATTAGGCCAGAGACCACCTCAGGTGGATGGTGGGGATTTAACCTCCACATAATATTCTAGAATATTCTTAGTAATATACACAAATCAAAGGTTGAGATTTATATCCAAAGTAGTTATGACCCCTTTTCCCTTTTAATTAAATTGATTAACTAAAAAAATGTCATATAAACTATAGCACTCTCCTCCCACATTTACCAAAGCTAATTGGTCCGCCGAGGTAAACATGTAACGAAGAGTTACTATGATATGATTCCACTCACCATGTATAATTAAGGAAGTGGAACCGACATGGCAAGACCAATCTGACCTTCCTCAGGAGCTATAGAACCTTCAAGAGATAACCAATCATTCCAGGTGCCTAACCCTTGAGACAACTTGATGTTTTGTTGACCTGGACCCCTATTTTCTCCCTTGAAAAGGCATGATTTCGACTGAGACCTTCTGGTCACCCCCATAGCAAGGCATCCATATGAATGTGGCCTTCTTCAGGAAGTTTTAGCTAGCGACCCCACATTTCTAGCCAATTTCTTAGGGCTTGGACTCAAGTCTGTACCCAAAACTTCATAACAATTCCAAAAATGATTAATAACATTGAAACAAACATACTAGTGCAAAAAATTGATCAAGGACATGACCAGACCGCTATTAGCAATGTAAGGCATTTTGTTAAATAGATCATGAACATGTAATCTACATGCCATAACAATAGATCTAAACATAGGGATGTCATACATATTTGAGAACTGTCAAGGAGGACTGATGTATTCACCAATTGCTTGCCTTGGTATCTATCATGATATCCATTCATTGACATTTCGTATACTAACCAAAACATGATGAGAGCCATACATCAACATTGTTATAAAACATGATTATAACTAGAAAATAACTAGAAATATGTCAATGATGAGAAAAACATTAAAGCCACATAATGAAAAGCAAAGTTACTCATGAAATACCAAAGGGAAGGAATCTCTTATTAACATATGCAAATCTGACCAAGTCATGGAATTCCACATACCACCCAGCCATAGATTGGGATGAACCAAATCTCTCTTTTAGCCAATCACTCCCACACCATATTCCAAGCATGAATGAGAGATCTCATGGAATCAAACAAGGAAACCAAACCAGGGCTTCCATAGGATAAAACACCTCGATCCTCAACCAATAATTCCACCTCATGGTCGGACATCACTAACCATTGCCATATCATCCGAGTTCACCCAAGTTTCCCAAGGCTCCAAATCTTTTGTTCCAGGCAAGTCTTCCAGGACTATTAACTCAACCCACAACTATTTTTGGGTTCTAGAGTGTTTGTCCAATTAGGGCTTCTAGGACTAGTAACTCAACCCACAAACGACTCAAGAGAATTTTTCCAACGAAGGTTTCCAAGACTAGTAACTCAACCCAATTTGCTACACAGCTTCCGGATCATTTGTCCAACCAAAGCTCTAGTAACTAATAACTCAACCCACAACCATAAGGAACATGAGCACCAACCAAAAAACAAAATAAAAACCCACAACACCATGGTTTTCTAGGAAATGGAAAGGTTAGGAAAAACCATTGTCAATCTCGGAAATCCTTCATGCTAATGACATATCATAACCAAACAACCACATGCATATGCCATGCATGCCAAAACATGTTAAATTAAGTATCTACCACAAAATTACCTAACAACATAACTTCTGAGGTATGTCATATACCTTATTATGATGGGATCAAAGATGTAAGCTTGTTTCATGATGAATATGAAAGTGAAATACCAAAAGCATAGAGGTTGCAGATTTGGATGTAGCCCTGAAGGCTACACCTGCTAGATAGTGGGGTACTCATAAAAGAAATATAGTATATTGTTAGGATATTACGACACATGGGAAATAGTTAAGTATAACTTGGTCTAAGTGTAGAGTTAGGTAAAGTGTGTTTCTTTACTTTCTACATTTGTAACCTACAATCTGACTGTCATGATATGTTCTAGATGTGAAGTGAACTGATGGTTCATTCTGTCCTTGCTACTACCAACACTTGATCCATGGTTTAACAACAGATTGGTCCATGATCTTTATTTAAAGAACATGGAGGGTAATTTGTATGGTGGCCGTTCATGAGAGAACATTATGTAATTTTTCTTTCTTTTATTAATGAATTGCCTGAAGTGGCCACGTTGGCTGAGGCCATGGGTTGTTTCGCTCTTTGAGGGTTTTAACCACGTTAAGAATACTGGTGTATTGATCTGTGATCTATTTGTGAATGGTGTCCTTTGCGTTTCTATCTGAGGAACTTACCCTCTAAATTCCTACATGGTATCGAAGCTATTTAAGGGTTGCATCCATTGGTGATGCAAATCTGAAGCCAGTGCAACTGCATCTGACTGTCATTTCCTAGACCTATTGTTTGTGACTGATTTCACACTGAGAGGACTACTCTATTGTTTTAGGAGCATCTATTCCAGTGAGGAACCCCTTTTTTTTCATGCGAAAAGCTTTCTAGCAGCCCTAGCTACGTCCATTTTAAGATGTGGATGTATATAGTCTTTATTTGTTGTTTTAGTTATTCATCTCCTTGTTTATTTCGGTTTATTTAGCTCTCTGTTTTTATTACCGGCTCTTTACATTTCATTTCTGTGTATGATATTTGCGCCGTGATTCTATGTGATCTGGACAAATCAGAAATAGAAAGGAAGGTTTTTCTCATGTGCATGCTCTTTTCTATCGCGCCTTAGTGTGATCTTAGAAAATCAAAAACATTGAGGAAAATATTTAATTTTCGGTGAAAGCTAACTTAAAGCCATAACGTTTTTTTTTTTTTGCACGTTCATGTTGGGTTGTGTGGTTTTCTGTTTTGCAGGAAAGAATATAATTTTCAAGTAAGCACGCACCCCAAAGCTTCAATGACTAAAAAAAAAAACCGTTCCTCTTCTCCAAAAATTAATAACCTTTTAACCTACCTCACTTGGTTAAAATTTACTTTATGAGAATAGAGGTCCTGGGTTCAAGCCTTTCTTTTTGTTGAGTTACTTTTCAAAAAGCACATGTAACTTATGTTTTAAAGTTACTTTATGTAAAAGTGTTCTCACCTATCATAAAAAGTGAGTCACTTATAATTCTAAAGTCTCTATGTTTTATTTAAGTTACAATTTAGTGAGTAGCTCATAAAGTGCCATTGTAAAAGTGATTTCCACTTATTTATAAAAGTGGGTCACATAAAATCTTTTTTAAAGTGAGATAATTAGATTAAGTTCGGAAAGGGAGGGGGGTATTTTTTTTAAATATAACATTACCATTCACTTCTGCCGATTCATGCACTTCGTCGACATCTTCAACAACGTTTCTTCAAAAAGCCATAACTTCTTCATCCAGAAGCCATTTTCAAAGCCATCTTTTATTAATCAACCAAATTTTTCGAGATATTTCCATTGGAACACTTAGTTTCAGCATCTATAGCTTCAGTTTCTATTAAAATGGAAAGTCCATTCCAAGTTATTCTCGACAACACCAACTACTTCCAATGGTGGTCCTACATTGTGGATTTACTTAGAAGTAAAAGTCTTTACAGAATAGCCTCAGGCCAAGAAACTAAAGCTAAAGATGAAGATAAGGTAGCCAAATGGGAAAATAGGAAATATCAAGTAGGTGGGTTGATAGGGATGTCTATTTCTTGAGACCTTAGATTCCATATCGCAGAACTTAACACCGCTAATGAAGAAACGAAAAAACTCACTAAAGTTTTTGGAATTAAAAACGAAATTAGAGCCCATCAACTTGAAAACAAGTTGCTTACGTTGGACCCCAATAATTTTTCTTTAATTGAATATTTTGTATCCAAGTTCAAGACCCTTAGACTTCTCTTGGAAGGTGTTAAGGTTAAGAAAGAAGATGTTAGCCTTATCTATTCCATTCTTACTAGGTTGGGACCAGCCTACTCTGTGTTTGTTTCCACCTTCCATTCTACTAGAGAAGCCTTTATTTCTCAAGGACAAGACTACAAGTCCCCCTCTTTTGATGCCTTTTGTGATTCTTTAATAAGAGAACAATAAAAAATATTACACCTTGGTCTTCTTAATCTTTGAAACTCTTCTAAGAATGCCTTAGTCGCCCAACAACAACCAAATTCAAAGACTCCAAAGAGGAGTATCCTAAAAAGAATGGTCCTAAACCAAATAAGGGTCCTAAGCAATTTCAATCTCAAAATGAAAAATAATTTCAACAAAATGATAAGGAAAATAAAAACAAAGGGAAGAAGACTTATAGACATTACCACTTTTGTAATTGAGATGGCCACTTAGAATCCAAATGCTTTAAGAAGATGGAAGCCTTGGAAGCAGTAATGAAGAAGCATAACATCCATTTGGAACACTCTTCAACTTCAACTTCATCTTCAGGAATAACACTTTCTACATGTGGTTTTCGAGCATCTCGATCTGGTTGTGCACTAAATGTATATTCTTCTTCTCATTCTCATGAGTGGCTCATTGATTCTGGAGCTTCTTATCACATGGCCAAAAACAAAGCCATGTCTTCTTCTTTAAATGATTGTAACACCAAAAATATATATCTTGGTGATGATAGGTATCTTAGTGTTGTAGGGACTGGAACTATTCATCTAGACAATGGTCATTTTAGTGGTGTATTATGTGTTCTAACCTTATCCTGCAACCTGTTATCTGTATATCAGATAACTCATTCAGGTGAAGGTAACACTATTGAATTTTCACATCACGATGTTTTAATTAAGCACCTAAGAGATCCTAAACAGATTTTAGCTACTGCCCTTGCTGATGATTCTACAAGGTTGTATAAGTTTAACAACTTTGGGTCATCAACTCTTCCCTCGGTATTTGTTGCGCATAATGATGAAGTGAGAAAACTTTGGCAAGAGCAATTTGGTCACTTACACTATCGCTCCGTTTAAAATCTATGTAAAGAAAATATGCTGAGAGGTCTTCCTATGGTATCTTGCAGAGATGGTGCTTGTTCTAGATGTGTACTCGAAAAGCATCATTGGGATAGTTTTGAAAAACGTGCCTCTTACCACGCCTCATCCCCTTTACAACTTGTGAATAGTAATTTATGCGGTTCATTTCCAGTTGTTTCATTCTCTGGCTACAAGTATCTCTTAACTTTCATTGATGATTTCTCAAGACTCACTTGGGTATACTTCTTAAAACTCAAGATTGAAGTATTTAACATGTTCCTTACCTTTAAGGCCTTTGTTGAGAAACAATCTGGACATCAAATTCTTAAGCTAATATCTAATAATGGAGGAGAATGTGTTAACAACAAATTCATCAACTTTTGCACTAAGCATGGAATTCAAATGCAACACATTATTCCATATACCCCACAACAAAATGGTGTAGCTAAAAGGAAGAATCCACCTTAAAGGAAATGGCTAATTGTATGATTCAATATAAAGGACATAGTCTTAAATTTTGGGCAGAAGCAATTAACTGTCCAAATTACATAGTAAACCACACTCCTACTAAAGTTTTAAAGAATATC
Source organism: Pinus taeda (assembly GCA_000404065.3). Lineage (NCBI taxonomy): Eukaryota > Viridiplantae > Streptophyta > Pinopsida > Pinales > Pinaceae > Pinus > Pinus taeda. Next base: position 79,470 of record APFE031097497.1, read on the forward strand.
ACTCTAGAAGAAGCATGGAGCTCAGTTAAACAAGATTTAAGTCACTTTCCTATTTTTGGAAGTGAAGAATGGGCCCATATTCCATACGAGAAACATAAAGCTTTATAACCTAAGAGTGAAAAATGTATTTTTTTTGGATATTCTGAAGATGCCAAAGGATATAGACTTCTTTCACCTAATTCAAAAAATACTATCATTGGAAGAGATGTAAAGTTTGTTGAAAATATATCGGCCTATGAGCCTAGTTCGGTGGATGTTGCACCTCTCTCTATCCCTTCTACTTCTGAAAATATTTCTTCTTCAAATGATGATAGCGAGGATGAGAATCCTCCCCCACCTTCTTAGGGTCCTCCTTCATCTCCTCATCTTCCAAAATGGGCATGTGCTACTCAGGATGCAGCAAATGCTCTTGCAGGTGATCCTACAAATCAGTGATGTACACGTTCTCAGTTTGATAGAGCCTCCTCGTTACTAGCTCAATCTTCGGTTTGGGATTCATTACAGTACATAAGCATCTCCTTTATTGGTTGGTTTCACTGATTCCGATTAGGTTGGTGACCTTGTTGATCGGAAGTCTACTGTAGGTTATGTCTTCACTCTTGGTTTTGAACCTATTACATGGGCTTGCAAGAAAAAAATTGCCATTTCTCTTTCTTCAGCAGAAGAAAAGTATCATGGCATTGTAGAAGCTAATAAGGAAGCATTGTGGCTTCTTCAGACCCTATAAGAATTTGGATTTCAGCAACAACATCCAACTACACTTTGGTGTGATAATCAAAGTGCCATTCAACTATTCAAAGATCCAGTCGAACATCAGAGCAAAAAACACATTGAACTACACATGCACTTCATCAGAAAGCTCATTCATGACCATGTTCTTGAAGTGCAATATTGTTCAACTGATAACCAAGTTGTAGAAGCCTTAAAAAGCCTCTCAAACAGGCAAAGTTTACTAAACGTTAATTTATGGTTAGAGTTGAGGAAGTTGTCACTAAGGGGAGATAGGTTCTAATGTCTTCTTCCTTCTCCTGTTGCGTCATATTTGTACATCCTTCAATCCTATCCCAGGTTGTTCTTAAGGGGGGCTGTTAGGATATTCTGACACATAGGAAATAGTTAAGTATAACCTGGTCTAATGTAGAGTTAGGTAAAGTGTGTTTCTTTACTATGTACATTTATAACTTACAATCTAACGGTCATGATATGTTCTAGACATGAAGTGATCTGACAATTCATTCTCTCCTTAGCATTACTGACACTTGATCTATGGATTAACACCCAATTGGTCCATGATCTCTATTTAAAGATCATCGACAGTCATTTGTAAGGTGACTGTTCATGAGATAAACTTATGTAAATTTTCTTTATTTTATTAATAAATTGCCTGAAGTGTCCACGTTGGTTCAAGCCATGGACTATTTTCCTCTTTGAAGGTTTTAACCACGTTAAGAATACTGGTGTATTGATCTATGATCTATTTGTGAGCGTTGTCCTTTAGTGTTCTATATAAGGAACTTACCCTATAAATTCTTACACATATTTGTAGTAGTGTTGAAGATTTATGTGGATCAGGTTTGGCTCACTTGACACAAAAATGGAAGTAAAGTATGATGGTAAGGTTGATCCCTGGGATAATATTCACCATTGAACTTCGGTTTGGAAAGAAAATCTGAAACAAGAGTTGGTACATGGGTTTATCCACACATTAGAAACAATTCCTATGAATTGGTATCTTGAAACAAAATTGCTCCATGTAATTGTGAACTAGACAGGTTTGGCTGAAGGGTTCATGCTAACATTTAGTTTTGAAGATGATTGCCCGTGTATAGACTTGGCTCTCCAGGTAATCAAAGAAAATACTTTTGAGAATGAAACTCTATTAACTTGGCAACATGATTGGGTTGCACAATTACAAAATGCATTGGAATGTTATAATATCACTACCGAAGTTAATTAAGATCTGTGCAATATTGATATACCAGAATTGGAAGGATGTCATAAAGTTGTTGGACCAAAAATTGAAATAATGGATACAACGCAACCAATAAAAATATAGAAAGTGAATATTGGGATAGAGGAAGACCCAAAGTTTGCAAAAATTGGAGACTATTGGGATGTAGAGCTACTACACGAATACCAGGAGCTATTCCCTACAAAGTTTTGAGAAGTGAAGGGCATATTAGGGGACCTAGGAGTTATGGTGATCCCTCTGAAACCTTATGTGAGGCTTGTGAAGAAAATACCCTATAGGTTGAATCCAAAGCACAAGGAAAAGGTGAAGGAAGAATTAGAGAAAATACAAGTAGAAGGGATCATCGAGCCTGTCGAAGAGTTTGAATGGGTAAGTCCCATGATAGTTTAGCAAATTAAGACTAAGGCAGAGATCAAAATTTTTTTTGACTTGAGGGAACTAAATCCGAAGCTAGTGCAACGTCATCCGATTGACGTTTCCTAGATCTACTATTTCTAACTATTTTCAGGCTGATAGGACTTCTCTATTGTGTTAGGATCATCTGTTCCAGTGAGGAACCCCTTTCATTTCATGCGAAAAGGTTTCCGATAGCCCTAGCTATGTTATTTTTAAGATCTGGAGGTATACAGTCTGTATTTTCAATTTTAGTTATTCATTTCCCTATTTATTTCAGTTTATTTAGCTCTCTATTTTTTATTACTGGATCTATACCTTTCATTTATGTGTATGCTCTTTTCTTCGTGACTCTATACAATCAAAAACATTGAGGAAAATCAAAAACATTGAGGAAAATATTTTGTTTCCGGCGAAAGCTAACTTAAAGCCATATTTTTTTGTTTTTTTTTGCATCTCCATGTTGGGTTGTGTGGCTTTTTGTTTTGCAGGAAAGAAGAGCTTTTCAAGTAAGCACGAATCCCAAAGCTTTAGTGACTAGAAACCAAAACCCTTCCTCTTCTCCAAAAATTACTAACCTTTTAAACTCGCTCACTTTGTCCAAAGTTACTTTGTGAAAATAGAGGTCTTGGGTTCAAGTCTTTCTTTTTGTTGAGTTACTTTTTCAAAACACACATGTAACTTATGTTTTAAAGTTGCTTTATGTAAAATTGTTCTCACCCATTATAAAAAATGACTCACTTATAATTCGAAAGTCTCGTTATCTTTTATTTAAGTTACAATTTAGTGAGTAGCTCATAAAGTACCATTATAAAAGTGACTTTCACTTATTTATAAAAGTGGGTCACAAAATATTTTTTAAAGTGAGCTAATTATATTAAGTTTGGAGGGAAGGGGGGAGTGGGGGGGGGCAATTTTTTTTAAATATAACATTATCATTCACTTTCGCACATTCATGCACTTCGTCAGCATCTTCAACAAAGTTTCTTCAAAAATCCATAACTTCTTCATCCGGAAGTCGTTTTCAGAGCCATTTTTTTCTAATCAACCTAATTTTTCGAGATCTTTCTATTGGAACACTTAGTTTCATCATCTAGAGTTTTAGTTTCTGTTAAAATGGAAAGTCCATGGCAAGTTATTCTTGACATCACCAACTACTTCCAATGGTGGTCCTACATTGTGGATTTACTTGGAAGTAAAGGCCTTTATAGAATAGACTCAAGCCAATAAACTAAACCTAAAGACGAAGATCAGGTAGCCAAATGGGAAAATAGGCAAGATCAAGCATGTGGGTTGATAGGGATGTCCATTTCTCTAGACCTTAGATTCCATATCGCAAAACTTGATACCCCTAATGAAGCAATGAAACAACTCACTAAAGTTTTTGGAATTAAAAATCAAATTAGAGCCCATCAACTTGAAAATGAGTTGCTTACGTTGGACCCCAATAATTTTTCTTCCATTGAAGAGTTTTAGTCCAAGTTCGACACCCTTAGACTTCTCTTGGAAGGTGTTAAGGTTAAGAAGGAAGATGGTAGCCTTATCTATTCCATTCTTACTAAGTTGGGACCAGCCTACTAGGAGTTTGTTTCCACCTTCCATTCTACTAGAGAAGCTTTTATTTCTCAAGGGCAAGACTACAAGTCCACCTCTTTTGATACCTTTTGTGATTCTTTAATAAGAGAACAATAAAAAATCTTACACCTTGGTCTTCTTAATCTTGAAAACTCTTCTAAGAAAGTCTTAGCCGCCCAACAACATCCAAATTCAAAGAATCCTAAGAAGCACTATCCTAGAAAGAATGGACCTAAACCAAACAAGGGTCCTAAGCAATTTCAGTCTCAAAATGAAAAATCATTTCAACAAAATGATAAGGAAAATAAAAACTAAGGGAAGAAGATTGATAGACATTGCCACTTTTGTAATTGAGATGGCCACTTAGAATCCAATGCTTTAAGAAGATGGAAGCCTTGGAAGGAGAAATGAAGAAGCATAACATCCATTTGGAGCACTCTTCAATTTCAACATCATCTTTAGGAATAACACTTTCTGCATGTGGTTGTCAAGCATCTCGGTCTGTTTATACACTAAATGTATCTTCTTCTTCTCATTCTCATGAGTGGCTCATTGATTCTGGAGCTTCTTATCACATGGCCAAAAACAAAGCCAAGTTTTCTTCCTTAATTGATTGTAACACCAAAAGTATATATGTTGGTGATGATAGATCTCTTAGTGTTGTAGGGACTGGAACTATTCATCTAGACAATGGTCAATTTAATGATGTATTATGTGTTCCAACCTTTTCCTTCAACCTTCTATCTGTATAGCAAATAACTCATTTAGATGAAGGTAAAACCATTGAATTTTCACCTCACGATGTTGGAATTGAGGACCTAAGAGATCCTAAACAGATTTTAGCTACTAGCATTGTTGATGATTCTACAAGGTTGTATAAGTTTAACAACTTTGGGTCATCAACTCTTCCCTTGGTATTTGTTGCTCATAATGATGAAGTGAGCAAGCTTTGGCATGAGCGATTTGGTCACTTAAACTATCACTCCTTTCAAAATCTATGTAAAGAAAATATGGTGAGAGGTCTTCCTATAGTATCTTGCAAAGATGGTATTTTTTCTGGATGTGTTCTCGGAAAACATCATTGGGATAGTTTTGAAAAACGTGCCTCTTGGCATGCCTTAGCCCCTTTATAGCTTATGCATAGTAATTTATGTGGTCCACTTCTTGTTGTTTCATTCTCTAGCTATAAGTATTTTTCTTAACTTTCATCGATGATTTCTCCAAATGCACTTAGCTATACTTCTTAAAACTTAAGAGCGAAGCATTTAACATGTTCTTGGCCTTTAAGGCCTTTTTTGAGAAACAAACAGGACATCAAATTCTTAAGCTAAGATCTGATAATGGTGGAGAATAAGTTAATGACAAATTCATTAGCCTTTGCACTGAGCATGGAATTCAAATGCAACACACTGTTCCATATATTGGACAACAAAATGGTGTAACTGAAAGGAAGAATTGTACCTTAAAGGAAATTACTAATTGTATGCTTCAATCTAAAGGACTTAATATTAATTTTTGTGCAGAAGCAATTAACTGTGCAAATTACATAGTAAATCACACTCCTACTAAGGTTTTAAAGAATATCACTCGAGAAGAAGCATCGACCTCCATTAAACCATATGTAAGTGACTTTCGTGTTTTTGGAAGTGAAGCATAGGCCCATATTCCAGACAAAAAACATAAAGATTTAGAACCAAAGAGTGAAAAATGTATTTTTGTTGGATATTATGAAGATGTCAAAGGATATAGACTTCTTTCATCTAAGTCTGAAGAGATGTAAATTTTGTTGAAAATATATCATCGTACGAGCCTAGTTCAGTGGATGTGCCACCTCTCTCTATCACTTCTACTTCTAAAAATATTTCTTCTTCAGATGATGACAACAAGCATGACCATCTTCCCTTGCCTTCTCACAATCCTCCTTCAGCTCGTCAGCATCCAAAATGGATCCATGCAAATAGGGATGCAGCAGATGCTCTTGCAGGTGATCCTATAGATCAACAACTTACACGTTCTCAGTTTGATAGAGCCTCCTCTTTACTGGCTCAAGCTTCAACGAATTATGATCTTGATACCTTTGCAAAAGATTCAGGCCATCCAGATTTTTATGCAACTATGAATGAATAATATCATTCATTATTGGCAAATGATACATGGGATCTTGTTCCTCTTCCAAAGGGATGAAAACTTGTTCGATGAAAATGGGTTTATAGAACCACGTATGGACCATATGGAAAATTTGATAAACATAAGTCTCGTCTTGTTGCTAAGGTTTTTTCACAAGTTGAAGGCATCAACTATACTGAAACCTTCTCCCCTATTTCCAACATGAACTCTATCTGCCTTGTTCTTTCCCTTGTTGCCTCTTTCAAATAGGAATTCCATCATATGGATATTAAATCTCCCTTTTTCCATGGGGACTTGCATGAACAAATCTATATACAACAACCTCCTGTCTTTATACAAATAGAATCTCGCCTTGTATGTCAACTTAAGAAATCCCTTTATGGTCTCAAGCAAGCCCCTAGTGCTTGGTATGCCAAAATGGATAGCTTTCTTTTAGATACTAGTATTTCTAGGTGTCATTATGACAATACTATCTACACCAAGAAAGTGGGTAAGTCTCTTATCATTCTTATTCTTTATGTTGATGATCTTAGCCTTACTGGTAGTGATCCCAACCTTATAAACCATGTGAATTCTAGCCTTCAAAGGCAGTTTGAAATAACAGACTTTGGAAACTTGCAGTATTTTCTTGCTCTTCAATTATTTCAATCCAAAGAAGGTATTTCCCTTTCCCCCTCCAAGTATGCTTGTGATCTTCTATGCCACTTTCAAATGGAAGACTATAAGCTAGCCTCTTATCCCTTTCAATCTGGAGCCAAAGTTTCAGTCACTTGTACTTCCCCTGAAGTTGATGCTACCTTATATCATCATCTTGTAGGAAAATGTTTGTATCTGAGCCATACCCATCCTGACCTTTCCTTTGTTGTTGGCCTTCTTGCTAGGTTTATGTAAAATCCACATGAAAGTCATTGGAAAGTAGCTAAAAGAATACTTTGTTATGTTTGAGGTATAGTTCAGTTTCGGATTCATTACAATGTCGAAGCATCTCCTTTATTGGTTGGTTTCACTGATTTCAATTGGGTTAGGGACCCTGCTGATCAGAAGTCTACTGTACGTTATTTCTTCACTCTTGGCTCTGGACCTATTATGTGGGCTTGCAAGAAACCAAGTGCCATTTCTCTTTCTTCATCAAAAGCATAGTATCATGGCACCATAGAAGCTAGTAAGTAAGCCTTGTGGCCTCATCAGATCCTATTAGAGTTTTGATTTTAGCAAAAACATCCAATTACACTTTGGTGTGATAATCAAAGTGCCATTCAACTATGCAAAGATCCAATCCAAAATCGGCACAACAAACACAATGAACTACACATGCACTTCTTGAGAAATCTTATTCATGACCATGTTCTTGAAGTGCAATATTTTTCAATCGTTGATCAAGTTGAAGACACATTTACAAAGGCTCTCACAAAGGTGAAGTTTACTACACTTCAATTTATGGTTGGAGTTCAGGAAGTTGTCACTAAGGGGGGATAGGTTCTAATGCCTCCTTCCTTCTCCTATTGTGTCATATTCGACATCCTTCAATTCTATCCCAAGTTGTTGTTAGGGGGGATGTTAGGATATTCTGACACCTAGGAAATAGTTAAGTATTACTTGGTCTATTGTAGAGTTAGGTAAAGTGTGTTTCTTTACTATGTACATTTGTAATTTACAATCTGATGCTCATGATATGTTCTAGACATGAAGTGATCCGATGGTTCATTCTCTCCTCGGTATTACCGACACTGGATCTATTGCTTAACACCCAATTGGTCCACGATCTCTATTTACAGAGCATGGAGGGTCATTTGTAGGGTGACCATTCATGAGAGAAGCTTATGTAAATTTTCTTTCTTTTATTAATAAATTGCCTGATGTGGCCACGTTGGCTTAGGCCGTGGACAGTTTCCCTCTTTGAGGGTTTAAACCAAGCCAATAATACTAGTGTATTGATCTGTGATCTATTTGCGAGTGGTGTCCTTTGGTGTTCTATCTGAGGAACTTACCCTATAAATTCCTACACATATTTGTAGTAGTGTCAAAGATTAATGTGGATCAGGTTTGGTCCTTGGTATAATATTCACTATTTAATTTTGGTTTGGAAAGAAATTCCAGAACAAGAGTGGGTACATGGGTTTATAAACACACTAGAAATGATTCCTATGAATTGTTATCTCAAACAGAATTGTGACATGGAACTGCGAAATGGACAGGTTTAGTTGAAGGGTTCATGCTAACATTCAATTTTGAAGATGATTTTGTTATGAAACCAGCGCAAGAAAAGATAGAAATGATATATCAACACCTTAGAATTCAGCCTCTTCGAGGGGGAAACCTCCTTTACATTACATAAATGAACAATTCTTGGATGATTCAAATGACAAAACCTCCTTTCCATAAATAGGAGCCTAAGGAGTCACAATATAAACCAGCCGACCTAACAATAATAATATAAAGCCACAAAAATAACAATAGAGGGATTCTATGGGGCACAATAATAACAATATGGGGATAATAGGAGCACAACAATATTAATAAGGGATGCAACTACAATAGTAATGGGGTAATCACTAGTATTATAGGGACCCAACATGCCCCTCTCCTTCAAAAAAGTGTTGTCCTCAACGCTTGAGTAGTTCTGGATACTTCTGCATAAAATTCTCATCCTCCCATGTGGAATCTACAGCGGATAAGTTCTTCCACTTGATAAGATACTCTGAAATTGATCGATTTCGTAGCTGTCGAGTTCTTGTTTCTGTGACTGCTTCTGTTCCAATATAATTTTTCCTTCCTCGTCAAGTTCTGGCAATATTGTTTGAACTGGTAGGTTATCGCCTATAACCTTCTTTAAACATGAAACATGGAAAACTGGTGCAATCGAGAAGCTGCAGGAAGCTCCAATTTGTATGCCATAGTACCAATCTTTTGCAACACCTTGTACGGACCATAATACTTTGGTGATAATTTATCCTTCTTAGCTTGCTTGAGGGACATTTCTTATATGGTTGTAGCCATAGGAATACCCAATCAACTACATCAAAACTTCTTTCACTGCGATGTTGATCTGCCTGTTGTTTCATTCTATTATGTGCCAACACGAGGTTATCCTTTAAGAGTTGGAGGACTTGTGATGTTCGATGTGATGTTCCACTGCTTGAACCTTAGAATTTTCGCTTAAATATGATGTGATGGATGGTGGCTGATACCCATAAAGTGCCATAAATGGGGTCATTTTTGTTGTTGTATGGAAGGAAGTGTTATACCACCATTCAGCCAGAGGCAACCATTTGACCCATTGTGTCTGTTTATCGATACAAAGCAACGAAGATATCCTTCCAAACATTTGTTTACTATCTCAGTTTGCCCATCAGATTGAGGATGATAAG